>APFE030663214.1:208158-260357 GCA_000404065.3 Pinus taeda
CATTCTAACCTTGCATACCTGCATCCTTGCCCAATAGTGAGTCTTCATGTTTCTCAGCAGCTTGTTATTTTGATTGGCCTTAGTTAAGAGCTTTTTCAAATGAACATTATCCCAAATAAGCATAGATTCTCAATCTATGGGTCTCAAGTCATCGGGTCTCTTGCGAGCCAATTCCCGGTTTTCACGAAACTTTTGCAGCTCATATAATTTGTGCTCATCCTCGAGTTGTTTGTTTTGCTGCTCTAAATAATTAATAATCCACTTCGCCATCAATAATTTCGTTTGCAGCGACTGAATCTCGGTGCTTTGCTCTCGGATGATATCCTTGAGCTCTAGGCTAGGAGAACCGGCGTCAAGATCAATAGCCGGATCGCCTGACAATCTCTCCTCGATCATGGGCTGCTTGCCCCTCTCTAGTGCCTGTGCTGGTGAAGAAGGTGAGGCCCCTTCCACCTGATGTGGAGATAACACTCGCTGTGATGACGATGAAGGTGAGACCCCTTCCACCTGCTGTGGAGATAGTACTCGCCTGGCTGCTGCAAATACGACCCTTGGGCCTCTATGATAAGTGACCAAAGGAGTGGAACTAATATGTCGGGTGACGGGAGCATCAGGCTGCTGAGATGGTCCTCCCGCCTCATGAATGACCTCCTGATGTGGCTGATGTGGCGCTGTGAAAAACTCACGGGAGATGAACTCCTCCCATGAAATGCCCTGCTGAATCAACTGATATGAGACTATAAGATGAATCAAACCATAATGGTATATGCTCCTGTCCTGCTGAGCTGGGGTCTTCTTCTGCAACTTGGAAACCATCCTCCGAATGTTTTGAAATAAGTAAATCGGGATGTTCATCATCCTCACTCGGGTGAAATGCATCAAAAGGCGAATATGATAGGAGTACACCTGCGTAAATCTGCCCTCACAAGTAAAATAACGCATAATAAGCCTCATGATGGGAGCATACTCACTCTGGAGAAATCTGAATGGAAAAACACCTGTCAAAAATTCTACCGATGCTGGCCGGACATATGGCTCAAAATGAACAAAATCTAGCAATCTGCCCTTAGGCCACACTTCACCCACATTTGGTATCCCTGTAGCCTGTGAGATCACCTCAGGAGTCAATGTGAAGTTCACCCCTGCCAGAGTGACATGTTCATCACGGAGGTGCAAGACAAACAAGTGGGCCAACTCTATATGATGCTGAATCCGAGAAATTCTCACACAGAAATCATAACAAGACATATACTGAAAACAACTCACTGCCATGGGGCAGGCCTGTAATTCTGCCAGAGAGGTGGGCTCCTCTCGCTTATGATGTCCACCCTTATGAGGCCTCCTCTCCTCTGTAGATGATGAATGGTCATCACTTTGCTTATAAGGCTCGGCTTCTGACATGGTTTTTGGAGCAAAGTGGACAAAATGAAAGACAAATGGAACCGCTGTTTCTGCCTGCAAAAATGCTGAACTTTATGCTCGAACAAATTCGATGACTTGAAGGAAGATTGGGCAATCGTTTTGAATTTTGCCGCAAGACAGCTCAAAAGGTCTCGCAGGCCTCTCAAAAGGTCTCGCACCGCCCAGAAGGTCGCGCCAGTTATATGTTTGCACTGTGGAGGGGCGCTCAAAAGGTCTCGCACTGCCCAGAAGGTTGCGCCGGCCTCTCAAAAGGTCTCGCACTGCTCTGCTGCCCGAAATCGCTGCAATTCTGCTCCTTTCGCCTATCACTCTCTCAAACTCTCTCTTGCAAGTTTTCAAATGCACAATGAGAGTGAAAGGAGGGCACATATTCTTTTATCAACTTCATTTGAAAAATTTCATCCATAAACCCACTTTATAAGGTTTCTTTTTGACACTTTTTTTAAAAATACTGATTTTGATTTCCTTTATCCTGAATTTGACTTTTTGAGTGCTCTGACTTGATTCTTTTTGTAGGTAGATCATCTGAGGACCTTGGCAAGGGGACCAGGTTGCAGTTTGTCTTTTGAAAACTTGAATTTCATCATTATTTACAAAACTGAAAAATGACCTTGGGCTTTAAAAACAGAGTTTTTAAATCCAAGGTAAAAATTGACTATACAAGATAAAAATATCGAAGAACCATGTTAACTAGCCTCCCTCTGGCTCGCTGAGTACTCATGGATTTTCAGAGACATGACCTTGCAGAGACAAATGACCAAAACCCTAGACCTAGGAATTTGACAATAAGACACATCAAGACAAGCTTGAAAAACTGTAATAACTGATATGACTTGATCCAGCAAAGCCAAGAGGGGCATAAAGACCAGCTCTTCCATCAGGTTTATGGCATGCCTAACGGGGTGCAAAATTTGACACTAATGAGACACCTACTAATGCAAATGCAAAGAGCTTTTTGATCACTGATGGAGGGCTTTCAAGACCGACACTAACAGGTGCAACAATTTTGTGGTTCCTGAAAGTGGAGCAAAAAATCTAGTGGTCTTTGGAGAAAAGAGCATGCTATGGCATCAAAGGCTTAGACATATTGGAGAGAAGGGCTTTGAATACTTCATGATAAACGTATGGTAGAAGGTATGACTAATATCTCTCTGGATTTTGATTTCTGTAAAATTACGTATATGGGAAGCAAAATCAGGTGAGTTTCCCCTTCGGTGGTAAGAAGGCGAAACAAATATTAGAGCTTTTGGACAGTGATGTGTTTGGACCTGTGAAAGGTTCCATCATTGGGTAAGTTTGTGTACTGTGTATCATTTATAGATGACTTCTCAAGGAATACATGGATATATTTCCTCAAGAAGAAATCTAAATTCTTTGACAAGTTTAAAGAATTTAAGGCTCTAGTGGAAAACCAGACAGAGAAGAAGATAAAGGTGCTGAGGATAGATAACAGTGGAGAGTTTTGCAAGAAGGAATTTGAAGAATTTTGTAAGAAGTGTGGTATAGCACGGTAGAAGATTACGCCATATACATCTGTGAAAAATGGAGTTGTAGAAATAATGAACAAGATGTTGATGGAAAGGGCAAAAAACATGCTCAGTGGTGCCGGGTTAGGACAGGAATTCTGGGCAGAGGTGGTGGAGACTGCATGTTACCTGGTCAACAAGTCACCTTCATCAGCATTGGAGGATAAGACTCCACAAGAGGTATGGATTGGTAAGAAATCCTCTCTTTCACATATGAGGGTATTTTGATGTGATGCATATGTACACGTTCCAAATAAGAAAAGAACAAAGTTGGATATTAAATCTGAAAAGTGCATCTTTATTGGGTATAAGGATGGTTTAAAGGGTTATAAACTTTGGAACCCAATAACAAGGAAGGTTATGTACAAACAAGATGTGGTGTTCAGAGAGGTGAAAGATGTTATTAAACATGAAGTCCAACCAAAGGAACCTGAGAAGATAGATGTTGAGCTAAAGGAGGAAGCATTAGACTCTACAGTAAAAGAGGAATCAAAAGATGAAGAACCACAAACTCTGGTTGTGAGAAGATCAGTTTGAGAAACAAGGCAACCAGAAAGGTATAGTCCATATGCTCTCTGTTCAAATTTTGCTTTATCTATTACTGATGATGATCCCAGAACTATGAAGGAAGCAGTAGATTCAGAGGATGGAAAACTCTGGAAAGAGACCATGGTTGATGAAATGGCATCTTTCACAAAAATGAGGCTTGGGATCTAGTGGAGTTGTCGGCTGGAAGGAAACCCATTGGCAGAAAATGGGTGTTCAAGAAGAAGACACATGCAAAAGGAAAGGTAAAGAAATACAAAGCTCGATTGGTAGCAAAAGGTTATTCCTAGGTGTCAGGAATTGATTTTGGTGATATTTTTTCTCCTGTTGTCAAGGTAGCTTCTATTTGATTACTTTTATTTGTTGTTGCTGCTTTTGATTTGAGGTAGAACTGATGGATGTGAAGACAACATTTCTTCATGAGGATCTGGAAGATGAGATCTACATGAAGCAACCTAAAGGATTTGTGGTGAAGGGTAAGAAAGAACTGGTATGCAAGTTAAAAATGTCTCTGTATGGGTTAACATAGTCATCGAGGATGTGGTATCAGAAATTTGAAACATTTATACGAGGACTTGGCTTCACTAGAAGCAAAGCATATCATTGTGTGTATTTTAAATTAATTGGTGACTGTGTTATTTATCTGGTATTGTATGTGGATGATATGTTGCTAGTTGGAAATGACAAAGAAAAAATCCAAGATTTGAAGATCCAATTGTCTTCCAAATTTGACATGAAATATCTTGGTGTTGCAAACTATATTTTGGGCATGGAAATTAAAGGAGATCGAGAAAAAAGGAAGCTTTGGTTAAACCAAAGGAATTATGTTGAGACAATATTGTAGAGGTTTAATGTGTAGGATAGTAAACTAGTGAAGGTTCCTATTCCTGTAGGTGTAAAGTTATCTGTTGAACAGTGTCCCAAGACACAAGAAGAGGAAGAGGACATGTCCTGTGTTTCATATGCAAGTGTAGTCGGTAGCCTGACATATGCGATGGTCTATACTAGACCAGACATTGCACATGCAGTGGGAGTATTGAGTATGTTTATGTCAAAACCAGGGAAGGAGCATTGGATGGTAGTGAAGAGGGTTTTCAGGTATTTGCGTGGCACTAATGATTATGGTTTTTGCTACCAAGGAAGACCAAGATTGGACAGAGTTTTGGATATTCGTGGCTTTGTTGATGCAGACTGGGTTGGAGATCTAGATCAGAGAAGATCTAAGAGTGGGTATGTGTTTAAATTATTTGGAAGTGCATTCAGTTGGATGAGTAAGAAACAATTTGTAGTGGCACTATCAACTACAGAGGCAGAATACATGGGAGCCACTCATGCAAGCAAGGAAGCAGTTTGGTTGCAGAAATTGTGTTCAAGTATGGGGTTAGTACAGGGAGCTATAAGGATGGAGTGTGACAACCAAAGTGAAATTTTCTTGGCAAAGAACCCTGCTTACCATTCAAATACAAAGTACATTGATGTTCAGTATCACTTTGTGAGGGATATGATAGAAGATAAAAAGGTGTCGCTGGTAATAGTAGACACTTTGAATAATACTGCAGATGCATTGACAAAACATGTGAGCTTTGAGAAGTTCTCTTGGTGTAGAGAAACAATGGGTGTTGCAGGGTTGGATAAATGACTAAACTCTCTTATGCCCCCTTGTGGAAAGAAAACAAGAAGTGGGAGAATGTTGGGGTTGTGTTATATTCTTTCCACGACTAGCTGCCCTAGTTAACCAGGGGGTTAGAGCATTGTGTTGATTGCACGGCCGGGGTCAGTTATCCCCCTTCTACAGGGTTTGGGGCAATGCCTCGGGGAATTTTTTTTGGACCCTATATTAGGTGGGCAAACCTACCTATGGTTTTCGCACATGGTTTTGGGCGCAATGGTTTTCAGTCCATGGTATTGGATGCTTTAGCATGTATATATATGTATTGTAACATTGAAAGGAACATAATGAAAAATCAAGCTGTTAGTCCCGACTTTGGGATCCAAGGGAAAATCTTTGTGTATATGTGTTTTATGTGTTATGCTCTCTCATTGTTTATTTTCTGTGTGTTTAGAATTCACATGCAGGTAATTTATGTATGAGTTTAAAACCTACATTACTATACAACTCAGTAAATCATACAACTGATAGTACAATGTTCCTGTACTCTAATCTCAACTAGGTCTTTCTCAGAATTAACATGCATGAATTTCTGATGAGGGAATCTTAAGTTAACTGGAGTAGCAGTAGTTAATGCATTAATACACCAACTGACTGTTAACTCACTATTAGTTCCTCAAACAATTTTGAACTAATTTAACTGAACTTAACTCAGTAAACAAAGTTATCTAATTACAACTCATACTTAACTCATCTTGAACCCCTATAATATAGGGATAACATATACATGACTTCAGAAAGACTTCCAACTCGAAATTCCTAAGCTAATTAAGTTAATTAAACTTAATTAGCTATTTACAAGTTGCTATGAGAATAGAATCAATTTTGTTATATACCTAGGGGGGATAATATGGGGTACCAAGGGAGGTACCCAAAATAATAATGTAATAATGGGATGGGCCATAGTAATAAATAAAGTGGTTAACCCATATCATGTAAGGAACCACAAGTAGTTAGTAATAATGTAATGGGCCCATAGTATTAGTTTGATAACATGGTAATGACCCATGGTATTGTATGTATGAGTCCTATATAGAGGCTAGAGACTCCACATGGAGAGAAGTCAAGAAATATTATCAAGGATTATTGTATGAACAGGCATATGGCTTGTGGAGTGTTCTCCTTCCCTAAGGAGTGAATGTATGGTGTTGCCCTACCTTAAGGGTTGATCAATAAAGAATCATTTCATATTATTTCTGGATTTATTTGCATTGTCTTATATTTTTCATATCAGATCTATAACAAGTGGTATCGGAGCTATAACAATTGGTATCAGAGCACTTTCTTGGGCAAAAAAAGTGGAGGTTGTTGTTGTTGTTGTTTTTTTTTTTTTTTTTTGCAGGATTTCGGGGGCGTCGAGTTTATAGATCAGATCTGTACGTTTTGGTACAAGATCTGCAAAATATGATTGTAGATATGGATTCTATGTGAAAAAATACTCAATTTCAAAAAAAAAATTGTTCGAATCGGAGTCCGGATGAAGGAGATATTGCTGATCTAAAAATCAGTGGGGTTGCAGACAATTTTTCAGGGCAGCGAGTTTGCGGCACAGATCTGGACGTCTTGGTGCAAGATCTGCAAAATATAATTGTAGATCTGGATTCTATCTGAAAAAATAGCCAATTTCAAAAAACAAATCGGTCGAATTGGAGTCCGAATGAGGGAGATATAGCTTATTTAAAATCAGCTCTTTTTGCATAAATTTTGGTGACGGCGGGAGAGTTGTAGTACATATCTGAAATTCCAGTGCCTGGATCAAGATTTCTAACACATGGGTAGATGCAGAATGATTGTTTCATTTCTGAAAATAGGTCATAATAGGGATTCTAAGCAATATTGAATAAACTGTGACAATTTCAAATTTTCGCCAAGTAAGCAAATTTTTTCTCAAACCCTCTTCATGGCGATTCTATATTTTACAGGAAAAGATGATGGTTCTACTATTGAAGAATTCATACAAAGATACAAGTCCACACATGGGACACATTGGAAGATTCTAATGGTGCTTAATATGAGAGATGAGGCTGAAAAATGGAATTTATCACTTGACTACAAGCAGTTGACCAAACTTTCAGATGCAGAATTTGAAAAAGTCTTTTTGGACAAATGGTCTTGGGCTAGAAAAAAGGAGAATGAGACACATAAAGGGTTAATTTCTACGGGTGTCTCCTTACTGCAGGTTCATGGATTGATTCAGAAAGAGAAAATCATTGTGTCTATAAATCCGAGTTGCAAGCAAAATCCCATAAATGTCAACTTGGCAAAAAAATTGCACGTTCCAACAAAACACATTGAAAACACACAAGTTGATGATGCAGATGTTCAACTTTATAAGGATTTGAAGCTTTCTATGGATAAATATGTGTTGCACGGAGATTTTTATACTTCAAAGATGGAGAATATGGATGTTGTTTTGGGATATCCTTGGATGGAATATGTAGGTACTATCAATATTAATGTGCAGAAGAAATTCCTGAAGCTTTGGTATAAAAAGAAGATAATTACATTACAGGATATTTCCATCAATAAACATGTAAAGTACATGGAGGCTGAAGTAGAAGATGTTCCAGGGACTGACATATCAGATGACGAGCTTTTGATGATCAACAATCAAACACAAATAGAGGCTGAAGCAGAAAAGGTTACAGGTACATCAGATGAGGGCGCAATGGTTGAAGTCATATTGGAAAAGAAGACATCACAACAGGCACCACAGCAGGGTGAATTAAAGAAAAAGACACCGTGGGTTAAAACTTCAACATATCATCACCCACATCACCCCGCAAGACAACCATCAAGACGAAAACCAAGTAGTCACAAGGACAAGAACCCCCGTATGACGGATAGCGAGGAGTGAAGATCCACCTACTACACATCAACACAAAAGAGCTGCCAGGGTCAACTTCCATCTCAAGCGAGCGAGGCACCAGCGAGATCGAGGGTTCACCTTTCTCTTGGATGGCTAGATGCACGTGCATGGTATTAGTGGACTACGCTTTTGAGTAGATCTTATTATTTATGTTCTTCCCATGTTTTGGGGACGAAACATGCTAAGGGGGGTGGAATGCTATATACCTAGGGGGGTAATATGGGGTACAAAGGGAGGTACCCAAGGGAATAATGTAATAATGGGATGGGCCATAATAATAAATAAGGTCGTTAACCCATATCATGTAAGGGACGACAAGTAGTTAGTAATAATGTAATGGGCACATGGTATTAGTGGATGGTATGAGGGAACCATGGTAATGATCCATGGTATTGTATATATGAGGCCTATATAGAGGCTAGCGACTCCACATGGAGGATGTCAAGAAATATTGTGAAGGAATATTGTATGAGCAAGCATATGGCTTGTGGAGTGTTCTCCTTCCTTAAGGAGTGAATGTATGGTGTTGCCCTACCATAAGGGTTTGATATCAATAAAGAATCATTTTATATTATTTCTGGGTTTATTTGCATTATCTTATATTTTCATATCAGATCTATAACAAGTGGTATCAGAGCTATAACAAGTACTCCCCTAGGTATATAACAAATTTTAATTCACAATTTAATTTAAGGACAAATTAAATTGGAATTTCTGGATTCTATTTTTAAAATTTCTTGTTGCTATTTTGAACACTCCCTCTCAACAAGAAAGGAATTCAACTCGATCTCGATCCTGAAACTTTAGAATTTTTTGCATGCAACACTTCTCTCTAGGGTTGTGTTGATGCCTCGAAAATCACTGTAACAACAATGGGGGATAACCACCCGGTCCGGACCTTAAAGCAACTCCTTTTCCGTTTGGTGTGGTGGCTCCGACTGGTTTAACTAGGTCCAGTTACCTTCTCCCTATTGCTATTGGTTTACGATGTATCTTTACCTACCAATAGACAGAGATATCAGATCACTTCTTCTTGCTGATCAGGCAAGAGAATGACCCTTAAGATGATTTGGGTTCAGCCAAGCCACAACTAAAATTTTGCCTCTTTGAGGAGAGGACTTAAAAGAATGTAGAATTTACTCTAAATGCAAGCTTATTCTATGATGCCAGTAAAATAAACTAATCTAAGTTCTATCTTAATTAGGCAGATATAGATCTAACCCAACTAAGAGCAAGATAATTAAAATATTGAGATTTAAATATGTCTTGTTTATAATGAATATCAAGTTAATGAAGTAATTCAATTAATTGATATTATGGTTACCAAAACATATCCTATTGAGATCTCTTAACTAAAATAATAAACCAACAACATTTAGGAAGTAGTTGACAAAAATGATATTAATTATCAAATCAGTAAATCCAATAATTGAATAATGACATGTGGAAATAGTTCACAACACATTACCATTCAATAAATCAGTTTTATAAGACAGATTCCTGAGTTAATAGTTACTCAGAAATCAGATTTTAATTCATAAGAGCAGAGATACATAATAACATCATCGACACAAATTACCCATATTGACAATAGTGCACAAACATGAATAAACTGAGACATTCCTGTTACCATAAAAATGAAACTGGTATTTGAAACAATAGTATTAAAAATACCAATTTATTGCATCCATTTCTCTGATCTTGGTCTCCAACAGCTCTTTACATTGCTTGAACTTCTACTTTCACAGCTAAGGCCACAATAGTGCAAACTTTGCCCTTCATGTATAATTCAAGATACAAAGGGAAAATCCTCAATAATCCCCAGATCTAAGATTTTCTCTCCTCTCTCCTACAATTCTAAATTCCTATTACAGTAGTGCTTTTAGAAGTCTCAAAGTGCAGAGGAGAGCCCCCTTTATTACATTCTGCAATCTATTACTTATACTATTTGTGAAGGAATTCTTGAGAGGAAAGTTTGGTGAAGAGAAATCTGCCAAATCCAATTTTTTTGCTCAAAATCACTTGATTTCAATTGCTGGAGCATTCTCATTATGAGATCATTTTCTCCATATTTCTTCCACTGTTTTCCTGCAAAAAGAAATCAAAATAAATTAAAATGCAACAATAAAATCAAAATGGCATTGCTAGCATTAAATCAAATCCAATCAAATTCTATTTAAATAAATAATTGAAAATAAAATATAAGCTCTCTATTGAGGCCTGGGATAGTTTCATTGGCCAAGGATATTATTAACCAATGGATTTGCAATTAGAAGAGGCTTTTGGACAAATGAAAATGAAGAAAATAACTCAGAAAATTGATTTTTGTTTTCAAAATTCGGAGCTTGATCTTCTGCCTGATTTTTGACCCAATAAATGATTAAATCTATTAGTGAAACCTCAAAAATGTTCTCCTTGATTTTCTCTTTTTAATGAGCCGTCCTGGGCTTCATTTGGCCAAGTATAACTCAATCTATGAGCCTCCAAAGTTGATGGGTCAAATCTGGCATGAATCTGGAAATTCTAACCGCTGGCTATAAAATTCTAATCCTAAATTAGAATTCTAACTTATTCAATATTAATTTCTATTTTAATACTTAATATTATAAACTAAACTAATTATTTAACAAACTATTATTAATTAAACTTAATCTAACTAACTAATATAATTAATTATTTTAATAAGCTAATTAACATTAAATCAAATAATAATTAAATTTTAATTTTAATAAATTCTATATATTAATTTAATTTATTTAAATTAAAATAATTATATATATAAAATATTTAAACTAACTATTGTCACCATACATAAGAGTTAAAAAGAACAAGTCGTTTGAAACAAACTATACAAAGCTTTAATTACTTGCTTTTAAGCATTTTAGCTATCGGCAATCGGGAGGATGGAGGGGTTGCTAAAAGTGTTTCGCATAAAAGCTCTGATGTGATAAGACTTGGTTAATGCCCCTTTGCTTTATGTTTTATTTATCGGAGATCAGGGGTATGGAGATATCAGAGTTTTTAAACTTTGGCGCAATGCAAAATTCCCGATCCGATATCGGCATCGGGGTATGATGTGTATTGGGGTTTTTAAAACTTGTTTAATGCAAAAGCTCCGATGCGATTGAAAAGTCCCGATGCGATATATATTTTTTATATATTAAATTTTAATTTAATTAAATTAATTATATTTTAAATAATAAATTAATTTAATTAATCTAAGATTTAATATTAAAAATCAATTTTTATTTTGATTTTATTTATGAGGATATTTTATAAATTACAGCCACTCTTAATAGAAGTAAAAAATATAAAAATAAACTACAAACATTACGAAAATTTTGGGTTTTCGAGATTAATAATTGATTTGGAAATTGGAGTAAATTTCTTAAATCCCGATAATTAATGATTTGGCCGCATAACTAAAAATGGAAAAATGTTAGTAAAAACTCGCTGTGGGTTAATATTTAAAATGAATGCGTTATTGAACTAATATATTTACAAAATGTAATATTGTACATTTTATGCATCTTTAACCGAGGCTAGATAAATGATGAGACTTCAAAGGAGTGCCATTTTCAAACCAGTTGACCAAATGAGGCGAAACAAACATCAATGTGATGCTTATAAAAAATCGATTCTAACAAAGCAATTAAAACAAGAATCCAAAAGAAAATGAAAAATTAACAAATGCGTAGGGCAATCAACTAAATAAAAATCCAAAAAGGTGTTTAGCCAAAATTTTTATAGAAATGGTCCCCATTATTTGAAGTGAACAAGTCAAAAATGGGGGGGTTGTGTTTTTTTTTTACCACAACAATGGCGACACACGGGAGAATAACCAGTTATCTTTGTTTGATATGAATAAGATTTTCCTAAAATTAAAGTAAAAATAATTAAAGAAGAGAAAATTATGCTTAAAATGCTTGACTAAGTTCATTAGTCTGAATAAAAGCAAGAATCATCTAATTGTAATTTTTCTTAAAATTCCTCATACATTAAAATATTTCAAAACTCTACATTAGTTCTTAATTAGTTGTAGAGATAAAGCAGGGGTCACTTTACAACTTAGCTTTTAAAATATACTCCTTTGTCATAGGTAGAGCCACTGCTGCCAGCAAACATCTATAGTTTCGACAGGGTTACCTTTTAATCATAAATGATTCAGAATCCCATCTGTTTAAGAATTATTGATCTAGAGATAAATCCATTTATATATGTTTATTTTCTTTGAATTTTATTTTTTATTTTTCTTAAAAAGCCATTGTCCTGGTTTGGTGGCCAGATAGTTGACAATGCCATTCACTGGTTATAATTGGACTGAACAAGTTGGCTCGTGATGAGACCCCTTGTCTTATAATTGTTTGCAATCATAAGCCATTACCCTGGTTTGTTTAACAGTTTTGGTAATGTCAGCCTATTTTTCCCCTATGATCATGGTAAGCAGGCTCATGATGAGACCTCTTATCTTTTAAGTTTAAATATATTTCTGGATTATACTCTAGAAAAATAAGACTCTTTGGGACAGGGAGAATCATTGACCCCTTAAGAGTTAAGAATAACAATTTCATAGTTAAAGGTGCTTTGCTGTAAAGTGTCTTTTCTTGGTTATAAATAACTTTTTTTCACTGATAATAAAACTTTGAAAGATCTTAGTAAAATTTTGAAATCTCAAAATGATTACAATTTGATGAAAAAGAAATTTTCAGATTTTATGATGCTTTGCCAATTTCTCTTGATTGGTAATCTCTTCCTTAAATATGTCTACTTTTATAATAAGAAAATCAAACTTTACTAAGAGATTTAAGAAAACGCTAATAGGCAACTATTAACAATTTTTCTCCATGAATGCTGACCAGAGTTAGGTAACAAGAAGACCTTCCATATAAATCACGACAAAGTCACCAAAATCAAAACTGAAAACCAAAAGAAAAGAATTCTTATGCTAAAGTGAGAAAAGAAATTAGCAAACAAAACAGAAATTTTAAAAGTGGAAAGGAAAATCCGAGTTTCAAAAGATAAACTCAAACAAGAATGTTTATACCAATGTCTCAACAATATGAAGAAAATAATCGTGTAATCAATCCTTCTTATGTTGAGATTTATGAAAATCATACCTTGCAGGGTTGTAAGTATTTTAGGCTTTTTAGATAGCAGTGACGTTAAAATTCAGCTACAATGAAAACTTTCTATCTGGTATCAATCTTCTTGTTTCAAAGCATCATCTTGATCATTTTCTAATAAAAGGAATGCTTAGAGAAATAAACTAAAAGTTCAGAGACTTCCTGATGTGGCTGTTTCAATAATGATTATCACTGCTTCTTGAAATTAAGCCAGGAGAAGAGTATGGACTTCAAAAATATGATCTGACGTAGAATTGGAAGCTTTTATGAAGCGCTGCAAAACATATTTATATATCAGAAAAACAAAACTGAAACTCAAGTAACGAATTAATGAAAGTGGGTATATGAATCTTACCATTAGATAATTGCTTTTGATCTTACTTGAAAGGTATAAGTTTCTCCAAACTAGCTGACTTCTTATTTTAATTAACATTAAAAACATGAAGAAGTCAAACTAACCAAAATCATATAACCCAAAATCATTATTTATTTTACTTACACTAGAGTAAGCAGAAAAATGTAAAAATAGAAAGCTTAGTGCTCAAGGGAGTTGAAATTAAAACAAATGCATCAGAAATGAGAATGTGAATTTGCAGTAACGAATGTTTCTCAAAATATTATAAGTTTCATATAAATTCCATGATTTTATAAATTGTCCAGAATCAAGACCAAATCTAAGATAATAAAATTTAAATATGAAAATAGAGAGGTCTTGAATTCCATTTTTAATTATGGAATTATATATTTAAAACTAAAATGTATGAGAAATTGAAATGATTTTTGTATGCTGCAATTTTGTCAACAATTGCTTTTTTCCCATAGCGGTCACCCAAGCTCGCTTTTAAAATAACACATCGCCGTATCGGATGATTCACATAACATGTTTCTTCACCATGCTTCAAGTTTAATCTGCAAGACTTCACCTTTGTTGCTATGCCATATATTGATTAAATCTTAATGGCTTAAAGGCATGCATTGGAAGCTATCCTATCGAAGATTGCAATGGAAAATTGCCGATTAAGAACATGCGATGAGAACATGTGCAATGAAATGAAGCGATTGCATCATTTATATCAGGGATCAGGGACAGTTATGTCACAAATTGCACATCGCACACCATATTTCGCGATTTGTATTTTGCCCATTGCACATTGCACATTGAAAATTTGGAATAGTAATATGGCCATAAATAAAAATGCAAGGAAGCGATTGCGATATCGGCGATGCGATGGATGACGTAAATCGGCGATCGGCAATCTTAAGCACCCGATGTAACACAATATGATTGTTGCGATGCCGATATGCAATGAATGACGTGGCTAATCGGCGATCGCGATTGGCAATCTTAGGCACCTGATGTAACAATTCTCGATACGCCGATATGTGATGAAGAGTGGACCCGATAACTTTTATGATGGGATTTTAATAACATATCGGATTCAAGACATCGGCCCTTTAAAATTATACCCTTACTTTCATTGCGATTGAACGACCGGGATATTTTTTATGAATTTGATTTGAATTTCATATCGGGTCTGGAATTATGTGGTCATCGCAATATCGGTAAAGTCGATTATCAGAGATCGGCGATTCACAATAATGGAAGCATACTTCAACTGCAAAGCTCCGATATGCGAAATGCGATATGGCATATGAGTAAGATAATACATCGGAGGTCTTTTATGAACAATTTGTTATGCTAAGAACTACTTCCGATGAAATCTTATGATGCGAATTGTCTTATGATATACCTTGAAATTTCAATTGGGTTTTCTAAGTGAATAAAAGCAAAGTTAAAAATGCTTAAATTCTAATGAATCAAAAGTAAAATTTCCCTGAACCTGTTGCAAATTTGAAATGGGTTTGCTGCTTACTTCAAGTTTTGAAAACAAATGAAAACCTGCAAATTAAAACAGAACAAGAATAAAAATAAACTAAGAAAAATAGAAGCTAGTAATAGATGAAAATGAACTTGTAGATGCATACCTGGAAGGAAATTGTCTATCGATTTTACCTCATAAATATTCAAATTCTTCCTTTGATTTATCAAAATTTTACCTTTGTTCAAAATCATCTCATTATTTATTATAAATCGGAGTGAGGAATTAGCTTAAATAAAATCTGTTTATTTATGTCCAGGAAATATAAAATTGACCAGAAATAAATATGAAAATAGTCTTACCTTTTGAATTGAAACAACAATTTATTACCTCTGCTTATTCCGAATAACTTGAGAAGAATCTGTATTTGTTATAGTGACTATTCAATAAAGCCTTTATTAAATGAATATGATGTGTATTGCAACTAAAGGTCAAAAATGGGATAAAGCCACTAATTGTAGAAAAATATCAAAACAGATTTGAATGTGTGCACACAACATAATGGACATCTTTAAGGTCAGCTTTAGCAAATTCCGAGGCAGATAATATGAACTTCATATGATTACCGTGAAAGGTTAGACTGACTAATAATGATTGAATTAGAATTAAGCTTATCATAGACAGTCATACATTTCATCAAATAACGAGATCGTGAAGCTTTTATATCCTCAAAACCTTTATCATATAAATTTCGAAAGAAAATCTTAGAAGGAAATCCTGAAATGAAGAAAAGTGGCTTTGAGGCGATTGATGCCAAGTGAAATCTTAATTGAATTTAATCAAGACATTATTCAAAATAGGCAGAGTAAAGGTATTGCTGTAAGAAAAACAAGAATTAAAATTTTCTGATAGGGAAAAATGTTTTCACTGAACATGAATGAGAAGGGATGATTGCTTTGTTTTATTTATATCTACAGAACTGTTGAAAATAAAAAACTACATAAAACAAACTAACTAAATTAATTCTACTCCTATTCTAACCATATACATGAAAATGACTAGGTATAGTCATATTTCCAGTGTAACCATTCTCTCATTTTTATTCCCGCATATATGTACAGTTCAAATGTTAGTAATAAAAATACAAATCTAACTAAACTAAGGAAATTAAATATGAAATCAGAATGTACAGTTATTGTTAGCAAGTTGATTAAAATCTCCTTCTCTTGAAATTTGCTTTCCATTTCAATACCAATTGGATCACAAAAATTTGGATGGATTTCCATTAATGATTGGGAAACGTTCAAAAGAGGAGATGACAGGCCGAATTGTGGATATGAGTTTTCAAATTCAAAGGCCTGGAAAAAATTGTTAGTGTTATGTACAAATGTTAAGCTATTAACAATCTCCTTTGAGAGAAAAATTTCCAAATATTTTTCAAATGAATTAATGAAAAAAGGATGGAAATATTTCCAATGAAATGAAAAATTATTAATTGAATTGAATTGCTGGCCAGATTGCAAAAATACATTCTCTTGTTGACATTGCCTTTGAAAAAATAGAAGCTTTTGATGAAACATTAGCATTGATTGAAATTGAAATATTAACATCTTTTGATGCTCATGATTATAATATGAAACTTCAATTTCCCAATCGGGCAATGCATCAATTGAGTGTTTGATAGTAAGGTGTTCAATATGCCAGCGAAAAGTGTGAAAAAATTGCAAAATAAAATGAGAAAATAAATCTAAATTTAAACAAAATAACTGTGAAAGAAAAACTAAAATGAAATCACTATTTGTACAACTAATGTTACAACACAATTGGGATTGTTTTGAAATAATTTCTCTTTCACAAGGATTGGCTAGAATTATGAAATTTGGGTAATTTCGAATTCCAACTTGTGAAATAGAAAACGAATTATGATTATGAATAGGGATGAGAGTTTGTTCATGATATGAATCATAAATTGGGATGTTTCCTCGAATAGTGAAATAATGAAGATAATTTGCTGCTCTAAAATGAGGATTAGTTAGGATAATTCCTAAATTGAAGCGTTCCTCATTCTCAGATGTTATTTGAATTTTATCATGAGAAAAATTGAAATCAACATCCTCAATATCAGAGTAATTGTCATAAATGACCTCACATGATTCTCTAGAATTCCTTTCGATTTTATCTAATATATCAAAACAAGGAGGAACAAGAATTTGATGTTCATTAATGGAAAAAGAATGATCAACAATTGTTTCTTTATCTTGATAAAAATTTCTTGGTAATTCATTTAAATCATCCTCTTTAATTTCTGAAATATCATTAATATCAAGAGGGGAAAAATTACCATCATTAAAAATATCAGGATAAAGGGAAAAATGTGAACCTGAAACAACGCATTTAAAACTGTCTCTGTTTGAGAACTCTTGTGCATTATGCTCATTGTAAAGTTTAGATTCTAAATCATTTCTTTGTGTACTCATGCTTTCTTGAAGAAGGCTACTTTGCTGCTCTGATTTCGACATTTGCTCATCATGGAAAAATTCAGAAATTTGTACAGCAGGTTGCGTGCTATTATTTACTTTGATTGCTGCTTGTACTTGTTGATTTGCAATATGATTTTCTGAATTGACTTCAAAGTAGCTTTGAGATTTCAAGGTGGCTCTTTCTTCAAAATTGTTGTTGTTGTCTTCTTGCATTTGAATAGAAATGCTTTCCAAACTTTGTGAAATCATTTCATCACAATTTATTTGCACATCCAAATTGAGATTCTCATTTATATTAGAAGGGGATAGAACAAAGTTTGAATTAATTTCATATGGATTGGGAATGGGTGGAAGAGAACAAATATATTCAAACCAATCTAATGATTCTTCTTTCGTAGGCTTATCTTCAACTTTAAATCTTAGACAATTCAAGTGAAATCGAATATTAAAATCATTAACAGACTCATTTTCAAATCTTTGCAAATATTCAATTTCTTCACATACCTGTTCATAATCATAACCGTCAAATTTAGAAATGAAAATTGTAACAAATTGATCCCAGCTGTGAATTGAGGCAACTGGAAGAGTTCTACACCAGTTTCTGGCTTTTGCCACAAATGTGAGAGTAAAAGTTCGGCATAAGATGCCTTCATCAATTCCTTGAAAATCATAATCTGAAACAGTTTGAATAAATTGAAAGACATGATCAAAAGCAGAAGAATTTCTCTTACCATTGAACTTTACCTGAGACAAGAGTCTTACCACTTCAGGTGGAGTATTGGAAGATGCACGTCCATGGATACAACTCCAAATTGGAAGTTTAAGAGGAGCCATCACAATAAATAAAATATTAAAATTGAAATGACTCCAATAGACAAAAAGTCTTAGGCCCTCCTTCTAGCGCCAAAAATGTTGATGCCTCAAAAATCGCTGCAACAACGAGGGATAACCACCCGGTCTGGACCTTAAAGCAACTCCTTTTCCGTTTGGTGTGGTGGCTCCAACTGGTTTAACTAGGTCCAGTTACCTTCTCCCTATTGCTATTGGTTTATGATGTATCTTTACCTACCAATAGACAGAGATATCAAATCACTTCTTCTTGCTAATCAGGCAAGAGAATGACCCTTAAGTTGATTTGGGTTCAGCCAAGCCACAACTAAAATTTTGCCTCTTTGAGGAGAGGACTTAAAAGAATGTAGAATTTACTCTAAATGCAAGCTTATTCTATGATGCCAATAAAAGAAACTAATCTAAGTCCTATCTTAATTAGGCAGATATAGATCTAACCCAACTAAGAGCAAGATAATTAAAGTATTGAGATTTAAATATGTCTTGTTTATAATGAATATCAAGTTAATAAAGTAGTTCAATTAACTGATATTATGGTTACAAAATACATCCTATTGAAACCTCTTAACTAAAATAATGAACCAACAACATTTAGGAAGTAGTTCACAAAAATGATATTAATTATCAAATCAGTAAATCCAATAATTGAATAATGACATGTGGAAATAGTTCACAATACATTACCATTCAATAAATCAGTTTTATAAGACAAAATTCTGAGTAAATAGTTACTCAGAAATCAGATTTTAATTCATAACAGAGATACATAATAACATCATCGAGACAAATTACCCATATTGACAATAGTGCACAAATATGATTAAACTGAGACATTCCTGTTACCATAAAAATGAAACTGGTATTTGAAACAATAGTATTAAAAATACCAATTTATTGCATCCATTTCTTTGATCTTGGTCTCCAACAACTCTTTACATTGCTTTAACTTCTACTTTCACAGCTAAAGCCACAATAGTGCAAACTTTGCCCTTCATGTATAATTCAAGATACAAAGGGAAAATCCTCAATAATCCCCATATCTGAGATTTTTTCTCCTCTCTCCTACAATTCTAAATTCCTATTACAGTGGTGCTTTTAGAAGTCTCAAAGTGCAGAGGAGAGCCCTCTTTATTACACTCTGCAATCTATTACTTATACTATTTGTGAAGGAATTCTTGAGAGGAAAGTTTGGTGAAGAGAAATATGCCAAATCCAATTTTATTTGCTCAAAAATCCTGATCTTCAATTGCTGGAGCATTCTCATTGATTGAGATCTTTTTCTCCATATTTCTTCCACTGTTTTTTTGCAAAAATAAATCAAAATAAATTAAAATGCAACAATTAAAAAGGATATTATTAACCAATGGATTTGCAATTAGAAGAGGCTTTGGACAAATGAAAATGAAGAAAATAACTCAGAAAATTGATTTTTGTTTTCAAAATTCGGAGCTTGACCTTATGCCTGATTTTTGACCCAATAAATGATTAAATCTATTAGTGAAACCTCCTCAAAAATGTTCTCCTTGATTTTCTCTTTCTAATGAGCTGTCGTGGGTCTCATTTGGTCAAGTATAACTTAATCTATGAACCTCCAAAGTTGATGGGTCAAATCTGGCATGAATTTGGAAATTCTGTCGCTGGGCTAAAAATCTAATCCTAAATTAGAATTCTACTTACTTAATAATTAATTCTATTTTAATTATTAATTATAAACTAAACTAATTATTTAACAAATTATTATTAATTAAAATTAATCTAACTAACTAATATAATTAATTATTTTATAAACTAATTAACATTAATCAAAATAATAATATTAATTAAATTCTATATATTAATTAATTAATTTAATTTAAAATCTAATATATATAAAATATTTAAACTAACTATTGTCACCATACGTAAGAGTTAAAAAGAACAAGTCGTTTGAAACAAACTATACAAAGCTTTAATTAATTGTTTTTATGCCTTTTCGCTATCGGCAATCGGGAGGATGGAGGGGTTGCTAAACATGTTTCGCATAAAAGCTCCGATGCGACAAGACTTGGTTAATGCTCCTTCGCTTTATGTTTTATTTATTGGAGATCGGGTGTATGGAGATATCGGAGTTTTTAAACTTTGGCACAATGCAAAATTCCTGATCCGATATCGGCATCGAGGTATGATGTGTATCGGGGTTCTTAAAACTTGTTTAATGCAAAAGCTCCGATGCGATTGAAAAGTCCAGATGCGATATATATTTTTTATATATTAAATTTTAATTTAATTTAATTAATTATATTTTAAATAATAATTAATTTAATTAATCTAAGATTTAATATTAAAAATCAATTTTTATTTTGATTTTATTTTATGAGGATTATTTTATAAACTATAGCCACTCTTAGTAGAAGTAAAAAATATAAAAATAAACTACAACCATTTCGAAAATTTTAGGTTTTCGAGATTAATAATTGATTTGGAAATTGGAGTAAATTTCTTAAATCCCGATAATTAATGATTTGGCCGCATAACTAAAAATGGAAAAATGTTAGTAAAAACTCGCTATGGGTTAATATTTAAAATGAATGCGTTATTGAACTAATATATTTACAAAATGAAATATTGTACATTTTATGCATTTTTAACCCAGGCTAGATAAATGATGAGACTTCAAAGGAGTGCCATTTTCAAACCAGTTGACCAAATGAGGCGAAACAAGCGTCAATGTGATGCTTATAAAAAATCGATTCTAACAAAGAAATTAAAACAAGAATCCAAAAGAAAATGAAAAATTAACAAATGCGTAGGGCAATCAACTAAATAAAAATCCAAAAAGGTGTTTAGCCAAAATTTTTATAGAAAGGGTCGCCATTATTTGAAGTGAACAAGTCAAAAATGGGGGGGCGGAGGGGGGTAGGGGGGGGGGGGGTGGTTGTGTTTTTTTTTTTTACCACAACATGTTGTTGCTACAAAAACTCTAAAAAAAAAACAACATCCATCCTGAGTCAGTATGATGCATCTATCATCAAAGTCTCTCACTACTATTGCCTTCGTTGGCTGAAAACTCTGCGCTTTTGTTGACTCTGCCTTTCGGCACTGTTGTCAACCCTTCTCTGCGCTCTTCAATATCTGACAGCTCTAGCCTCTGTCACTCTGATCTCTGACTGCATCAATCCCCTGATTCCTCCCGCTACTATGTACTTTGGGCTCCCATAGCAAGGTACAATCCATGAGATAAAGCCTCTCAATGAACCCTACCTATTTTCATTCCTCTTGGGACTATCACTTCACATCCCCCCACCTCACACCTGGAGGTATGGCTACATGTGATCCCTTTGCCCACTTGGCTCGAAATTTACCCCTACTGGAGGTCTCTGTATGAGAGGACGCCTCCACTCGGTCTCCTCTCGGCTTCTTTAATTGTGCCCTGCCTTAAGGGTTTGATCAATAAAGAAGCATTTCTATCTATATTCAGATCTTATTATTTCTTGAGTATAATTGTTATTATCTTATATTTCTGGGTCAGATCTACAACAGCTCCACAATTGTATGAGATTGCTTCTGAGACTACTTCTTCTTTGCTTGAGTGGATCTCTCCACTTAGTCTCCTCTCAGCTTTTCTAGTTGTGGCTACTCCACAAATTCCTGAAACCCTTGAAGAGAAAGGCAAAGGTTAGAGACTTGGTGGTTGAGAGGAAGAGTAAATTACCTCTGAACACGTAGCCCCAGAAGAAGACTCAGAAACAATTTCTCTAGTTGTGGCTGCGCCACAACTTCTTAAAGTTGCTTCTGAGTCTTCTTCTGGGGCCACTGCATGTTGAGAGGTAATTTACTTTCCCTCTCAGCCACCAAGTCTCTAACCTTTTCCTTGCTCCTTAAGGCTTAGCATGCATCTTGAACCTCAAGAGCATATAGCTTCCTGACCCATGAACTGATATGTTTCACCTATCTTGTGGTGACGTGCCTAAGGACAACCTTTCCCTTACTGAAAACCACATCATAGCCACGATCTTCCAATACCGCGATTGAAACAAGATTCTTCTTTAGTCCTGGAACATACATCACATATGTGATCTTGAGAGGGGAGTCAGACTCCCTTTGAAAGGTAACTGTACCGATCCTAGTAGCTCTATACCTCTTTTCATCTCTAAACTTTATCCTCTGCTTGAGTTCTTTCTCCTCAAAATCACTAAAGAGATATCTTTCCCCGTCATATGGAATGAGACATCGTTTTCAAGATACCACACACCTCCCATGACAGTGTTGGCCATGCATGCAATGAGAGTGAAATCAAGTTCTAATTGTGAAGCTAGAGCTTCACCTGTTGCCACTACTATCAGCTGCTTCTTGCTAGCTTTCTTTTGTGGGCAGTTCTTGCAATAGTGTCTATTCTCATGACAGTGAGAACACTTGACTTTCATCAAGTCCATGTTCTTTCCACCCTCCTCGCCTTGGGACTTCTTTCCCTTGGAATTATTTTCCTTATTTGCTAAGGCAAAATCCTCTTCCACTTCCTTAGAAGAGGTCCCGTCTTTGGTGTTCCTCCTGATCTCCTCCTGTATCAAATCCGACCATAGTCGTTCCCGATCTGGTAGCTTCTCCCGACCATTGAAAGAGTCCTGATAACTATGCCAACTCTTTGGGAGTCCTAGAGGAGCAAGACTCACCATATCATCCTCGACAACAGTGATTCCAACACTTCCAATTTCATCACGACATTGAGTGAAACTGGTCAAGTAATTTGGAATTGAGTCGCCCGCCTCCATCTTGATTTTTCGAAGTTTATCTTTAGTGCCAACTTCCTTTGGTGACTGTTGTTCTAAAAAATTCCCTTCAATGATTTCCACATAGCATGCGGAATTTCCTTCCCATGGAGACTTGAGAAATGTGGTCTTGAACTCCCTCAAGGATTATTTGCCTCGCCCTTGCCACGCACTTCGTTCATTCAGCCAGATTCTGATCATCTGATGTTGATGGATTAGGAATGTCCTAATCAATGAATTCCTTCAAGCCATTCTCTTCCAACAAAACCTCCATCGTGTCCTTCCAGACTATATAATTTGAGCTTCCATCCAAGGCATACTCGAGCCGCAAATCGTAGAACGCCATTTGTAGATCCTAAAGTATGTATTAAAAATTCAAATTTCACCTGTAACCCTGAACTTAAAACTTCGAAATCTCCTCTAGTATATTGTTCTCAGCTCCGATACCATGTAGAAAATCCTATAGATTCACAAGCTCATGTATTGTACTAAAGAAAAAGACAAGAATCGACTTCTACTTTCACCAAGCAAAATCCAATAGATCGATGAAAACAATAATAGCAAGAGGAAGACAAATCAATGGTATATAACACAATAATTTTTCCCGGGGAAAGCCACAGCTCAAAACCCCTACTATCTATATTGCATTAATAAAAAATCCAAGATGATAATACAAAGCTTGTTGTCACAAGAACAATTTCAACACTCAGTAAAATCAATCTCCAGCTCACAAGAAAACTCTTGGCCAACACTTAGCCAATTCTCCAGCTCTCCAAGCCCCTATTTCCTTGCACAATTCCTATGGCTAGTTAGCCCATATTAATGGGAAACCAGTGCATCCAAAAATGCGCAATCCACACTAGGTTCAGTTCCTAATTGCATGCATGATCTATGTAACTCAATAAATCATACAACTGATAGTGCACTGTCCCTACATTCTAGTTTCAACTAGGTCTTTCTCAAAATCAACATGCATGAGTTTTTGATGAGGGAATAATCAGTTAACTCGAGTATCATTAGTTGATGCATTGGTGCACCAACTGACTGTTAACTCACTATTAGTTCCCCAAACAGTTTGGAACTAATTTAACTTAACTCAGTAAACTAAGTTATCTAATTACAACTCATACTTAACTCATCTTGGACCCCTATAATATAGGGAGAACATATACATGACTTCAGAAAGACTTCCAACTCGAAATTCCTAAACTAATTAAGTTAATTAAACTTAATTAACTATTTACAAGTTGCTATGAGAATATAATTTGATTTTAATTCACAATTTAATTCAAGGAAAAATTAAATTGGAATTTCTGGACTCTATTTTTAACATTTCTTGTTGCTATTTTCAACAACATACATCTTGTAGTGAGCGTGGCTTCCTCCACAAAGAATGGTTTCTACTTCTAGCGCATCATTGAAATGGGGATAAATCATCTTGCACTAGGCAATACTTCCTATGATCCAGGTGGATATTGGTGGTCACCCACGTATTCCACTTGGACCCCCACCATTGTTTCTTAAAGTTTTTCGGTTTTCTTATTTGTAGTACACTTTACTATTTTTGGCAGTTTTTCGAGTCCTGACTTCTGGAGCCGTTTTGAGGTCCTAAACGACGGTTGTTTGTTTGTTTGTTTGTTTGTTTGTTTGTTTGTTTGTTTTTTTTTTTTTTTTTTTTTTTTTTTTTTTTTTTTTTTTTTTTTTTTTTTTTTTTTTTTTTTTGGGGGAAAACCAAGAGCAATAGGAGATGCACACTGATGTTTCTCACTCAAAAGTTGTAGTCCTTGGATAGATCTTTCTAACGAGGTATTATGTGTGTCAAACGGAGATTGTCTGCCAAAGTTATGACCTTGGGAAGTTGATGTACCAATTTACCCAAACGGGGCCCATAGTTTGGCACTTCATCTCCTAGGGTTAGTTTTTTGGATGTTTAGGGTTTTCCATTATTTCTCAAGAATAATTAGGCCATTTAGCCTCATTGTAACACAGTTCAGAGGCATGTAGCTGCCACATATCTTCTAAGAGATAAGCTACCATCGCCCGAGCTAGTCTTATTTCCATCCTGTTTGTAAGCATATTTCAGTATTTGATATTAATGAAATGAAGTGTTATTTTTATTGCGTTCTTGTTTAAATCTGGATTAGTGGCATCAGAGCGGTCTGCTCTTTCTCTGTTTTTCTTTGCATGTCCCCAATGAGGTCGGGATATAAGGAGCTAGGGCTCGATTTGGTTGAAACTTTGCAAGATCAGCCTTGCAAACCCCAATGGCCACCCATGGGGGAAGAAAAGAAAGATGAGGGGCAAGGAGATCCTATCAAAATATTGCTCGAGGAGGCCCTCGAGAAATAAAGGAACATGATGATGGATAAATTTTCCCAAATCCTTCAATGGTTGCCCACTAGCAATGCATCCCCATCTAGCAACCACTTTGGAGGCTCCCCTCCTTTTAAGGTACAAGTAAGCTTTAACATTCTAATTTTTGAAGACCAAATAGATGCATATGCCATAGATAAATGGTTAAATCTACTAGAAGGATATTTTTTGTTCATGATTTTTCCAGCCGAGAAAATATTACTTTTGCTCTTCTCTAAGCTGCCCCCCACGTCAAGGACTAGTGGGAAACCTACTGTGAGCAGAAGGATGAAAGAAAGAGCTCATTGTTTTTAGCCGCACACACTTGGAATTCGGTCTGGGATGCCAACAAGGTGCAGTATTACCCTGTCAGGAGCTATGAGGATAAGCATATAAAGTGGACAACGCCACGACAAGGAAGGGACCAAGATGTGCCAGAGTTCACCAATGTTTTTGATACCCTTCGCAGGAATTTGGGTATCAAGGATTCTAAGAAACATTTGGTTCTCAAGTACCACAGATACCTACATAGGTACATCCAGGATGAGATGGAGTTCTTGGACATATCCTCACTCGGCACGACATACTGATATGCTATCAATATCGAGCAAAAGTTTCAACAAACAAAGCGAGACTTTGGATTTGCGAATCCGAAGCAAGGGAAAGGTGACCCCAAACTGCAAAACAAAGGACAAAGCTAAGGCGGGGCAGCCTAGGAAAACCTACCAAAGATGCAATCAAAGAACAACACTGCGAAGCCGAAGAAGGACACGAGAAAGTGGTGTGAGTTCCATAAGAGATCCACTCACAACACATGTGAGTGTTGGGCCAAGCAGTCACTGGTGGCTGAGCTAAAGGATTCAAAATCAGATGCATGTTTCGACTCTGAGTCAGAACTTGACGAGGGGAATGAAAAAGGGAATAAAATTATTAATGCAGAGCCCAACGCCACTGTTTCCACCACGAAGATCCAGAAGGAGGAACCTGAAGATCTAGAGGAGGAGGAGCGCCTCTTCCACTCACAAATTTGGGTAAAGGGTTCTCTGCTATAGTTCATTTTCGACGTCGGGAGCCAAAAGAACCTCATTTTGGCAAAGGTAGTGAAGCGCTGAGCTTACCAACCCCAACACACCCACAACTGTACACCATCGGGTGGCTTCATCAAGGACTGGATTTTCGTGTGAGTCAGTAGTGCCGCCTTCCATACAACATCAAGCCCTTCGCGGATGAGGTATTATGTGACGTTGCTCCTGTTGATGTTTGTGATGTATTATTAGGCCAACCATACTTGTGGAAGCGGCGTGCTATGTATGAGTCAAGGCCTCGTGCTGTTATTGTTACTTTTGGAAATAAATTGTACAGGATACTGAAGGTAGCACCGCCTACATCCATCTCTTTGGTTACTACAAAACAATGCAATAAGCTCATTTCCAAAACTAGTAAATTTGTTTTCCTGATGATACGCCCTTAGGGAAAGAAGAAGATAGTGGCCACAACCTCTAGACAGGGCCCCTCCGCACGACAACAACAGATGGACAAGGTCGTGGACGAATATGAGGACATCTTCACCTCCTCCGCAGGGGTGCCTATGCACTGTGAGGTCAAGCACTCCATCGATCTGATCCCAGGTGCGTTGCTTCCCAATGGAACAATCTATTGGCACTCCGTTCTGGAGAATGATGGAATCAAGAGGTAGATTCAAGAGTTGTTGTAGAAAGGTCACATCCAACCGACTTCATCGCCCTGTGGGAGCCCGATCGTGTTGGTACAAAAGAAGGATGGGACTTGGAGAATATCTATTAACTATCGAGCGCTGAACAATATCATTGTCCGGAATAGGTACTCGATCCCACAGATTTATGACCTTCTGGACTAACTAAAGGGGGCAAAATAATTCAACAAGATCGACTTGAAGTCAGGATATCACGAGGTACCAATCGAACCCTCTGATGTGTGGAAGACTTCCTTCAAAGCCAAGGAGGGCCTTTTTGAATGGTTGGTTATGCCTTTCGGGTTGACGAATGCTCCTACAACTTTCATGAAGCTTATGGATGACATCTTGTGGCCGTTCACCATCTCATTTGTAGTGGTATACTTGGATGACATCCTAATCTTCATCTAGAGCTGGGAAGAGCACCTCCACCACATCTGATGGGTTCTCCAAACACTGTGGCAATGCATGCTATATACCAATTTGGAAAAATGTACTTTTGGCATGACCCAAGTTCAGTATCTGGGATACATTATTGATGAACAGAGGGTGCATTGCGATCCATCCAAGATCCAAGTCATTCGGGATTGTCCAGCTCCAACCACTCTGACAGAGGTCCACAACTTTTTGGGTCTTGCTAATTTCTACCGCAGGTTCATGTTGGGATTCTCTCATATCACTTGGCCCTTGAGTCAAGTCACCAAGGGAGGAGCGAAAGCAAAATTATTTTGGCCTAAATCTTAGTAGAAGGAATTCATAGAGTTGAAACATTGCCTTTACTCTGCACTAGTGCTCACATTACCAGACTTGCAACAACCATTTTAGATCGAGACAGATGCCTATGACTATGCTATTGGGGCAGTCCTTACTCAACAGGGGCACCCAGTGGCATATCATAGTGAGACACTTTCAGAAACAGTACAGAAGCATCCCACTTATGACAAAGAGATGTATTCCATTGTGTAGGCCTACCGACAATGGAAGCATTACATTTTGGGGAAGGAAACGATCATCCACACAGATAACTAGTCCCTGCAGTTCATATAGACACAAGGGAAGTTTCAAAATGATCGCCATCAGAAGTGGTCCACATATTTGCAACAATTCCATTTGAATATCAAGTATAAGAAGGGCAACACCATTTATGTTGCAGATTGCCTTAGCCGACCACCATCATGGCATTAACTACCGTGCTCAACTCTTGTGGGCACGAGACTTCTAATTGGCCACTTCTCTACAAAAGCGACCCAGAATTTGGCAACACATACGAGACGCTCTTGGAGGGTCAGCAAGTTCCCGATTTTCACCTCCAGGATGCCCTGTTATGCCACCTGGGACACCTTTGTGTTCCTTCAAGCAAGCATGCCAAGAAGATTTCGGAAGCGCACTACAGTCGGGTCGCTTGGAATTTCGAGGTCGAGAAAATGGTGGCAGTACTGCAGAAGTATTTCTATTTGTTGAATCTTCAATAGGATGTCATGAAATACATCAGATCCTGCACTGCCTGCGCCATTGCCAAACTGAACATCAATAAGCAAGGCCTCTATACTTCGCTGCCTACTCCTAATCGACCTTGGGAATCCATCTCCATCGATTACATGTCAGACCTTCCTTCTACTAAGCATGTAAACAACCGTGTTTTTGTGGTCGTTGACAGATTCTCAAAGATGGCCGTTATGGCAGCCTACAAGAAGAATATCACAACAGAAGCCACTACTAAACTCTTCTTTGAATGAGTGTGGGCACACTTTCGGGATCCCAAAGTATATCATCTCAGATCAGGATAGTAGGTTCCTTAGTACATTTTGGTCTAGTCTTTGGTCGATGCAGGACACCAAACTCACTAAGTCCACAACTTTCCATCCCGAAACTGATGGCAAGAAAGAGGTCGTCAACATGATGATCATACATATTCTGCGCATGTACAACTCAAGGCATCCACGCACATGGGATGAGAGCCTCCCCTATGTCCAACATAGCTATAACTGGGCTCTCCACAGCTCGACTGGCCACAACACTTTTTAGGTGGGCATGGGATTCCAACCACTATGTCCCATTGATGTGGCCAAGCCATTTGCAGCTACTCAGGCAGATTCGGCTCATGTCTAGTCCGAAACAAAGAAGGAAAATAACTTCATTAAGCACATCCAACATATCCATTAGTAGGTCCATGACATTCTGGAGATATCAAATGCCAAGTAAAACCAACAACATGATCAACATCGGGTGCCACACAAGTTTCAGGTGGGCGACAAAGTCTGGTTGCATTTGCAAAAGAAATGCCTTACCGGAGCTCATCGGAAACTCAAACCACCCGATATGGTCCTTACACCATTACCAAGGCTATGGGAGATAATGAATTTGAGCTCAACATTCCCCCATTCCTTAGCCTGCACCCAATATTCAATGTGGACCGCCTTCGACCATACTTCCCACCACTACTAGACACATCAAACATTGTAGAACAACTCACACCTACAGAGTTAAATTCAGATTACATGGAACAAGCCACAACTGATCAGATCATGGAAAAATAGATCAAGAACACCCGACAGCAAAGGATCCAACTATATCAAGTTGTCAAAGCAGGCCAACTCCTTCACCAAGGCAAGTGGCTCACCAAGGACCAATTTCAACAAAAGTTTTATGATCTCATGGAGGAACTCAATGCAATGGGGACCATTGCTTCCTAAAGCTGGAGGAATGATCCAGGTGGATATTGGTGGCCACCCACCTATTACACTTGGACCCCCAACATTGTTCCTTTCAGTTTTTCGGTTTCCTTATTTGTAGCACAATTTATTATTTTTGGCAGTTTTTCAGGTCCTGAACTTCCGAAGTCGTTTTGAGGCCCTAAACGATTGTTTTTTAGAAAACTAGGAGAAACATGGGTCGTGGAATATTTTTTATTACTAAAAAGTTGTATTCCTCAGATAGATATTTCTAACGAGGTATTGTGCACATGAAACAAATATCGTATACCAAAGTTACGACCCCATGAAGTTGATGTACCAATTTACCCAAACAGGGCCCATATTTTGGCGCTTCATATCCTAGGGTTAGGTTTTTGGATTTTTAGGATTTTCCATTGTTTCTCAACAATAAATAGGCTTTTGAGCCTCATTGTAACATAGTTTAGAGGCATGTAGCCTCCACATCTCTTCTCAGAGATAAGCTACCATCGCTCGAGCTATTCTTATTTCCATCCTATTTGCAAGCATATTTCCGTATTTTATATTAATGAAATGAAGTGTTATTTCTACTGCATCTTTGTGTTTATGGTTATATCTATAATTTTTTGCGTTCTTGTTTAAATCTGGCTCAGTGGTATTAGACTGGTTTACTCTTTCTCTGTTTTCTTTGCATTTCCCCAACAAGGTCGGGATATAAGGAGCTAGGGTTCGATCTTGTTAAACCTTTGCAAGATCAGCCTCACAAACCCCAACAACTGCTCATGGGAGAAGTAAAGAAAGACGAGGGGGCAGGAGATCCTATCAAAATATTGTTTGAGGAGGCCCTCGAGAAACAAAGGAACGCGATGATGGATAAATTTTCCCAAAGCCTTCAACGGTTGCCCATCGGTGGTGCATCCCCATCCAACAGCCACTGTGGTGGCTCCACTCCTTTTAAGGTACAAGTAAGCTTTGAAATTCCCATTTTTGAGGGCCAAATAGATGCAGATGCCATTGATAAATGGTTAAATCTGCTAGAAGGATATTTTTTTTGTTCATGATTTTTCCAGCCGAGAAAATATTACTTTTTCTCTTCTCAAAGCCGCCCCCCACATTAAGGACTAGTGGGAAACCTACTGTGAGTAGAAGGATGAAAGTACGAGCTCACTATTTTCAGTTGAACCCATTGGGAACTCATTCCAGGATGCCATCAAAGAGCAGTACTACCCTATTGGGAGCTATGATGATAAATACATAAAGTGGACAACGCTGCGACAGGGAAGGGACCAAGATGTGCTGGAGTTTACCAATGTTATTCATACCCTTGCACGAAGTTGGGTATCAAGGATTCTGAGAAACATTTGGTTCTCAAGTACCGTGACTGTCTACACAAGTACATCCAGGATGAGATGGAGTTCTTGGACATCTCCTCACTCGGCATGACATACCAATATGCTGTCAAGATCGAGTAAAATTTTAAACAACAGAAGTGGGACTTTGGATTTGTGAATCTGAAGTAAGGGAAAGGTGTCCCTAAACCACAAAACAAAGGACAAAGCCAAGGCGGGGTGGACCAGGACAACCTGTCAAAGCTACAAGCAAAGAACAACATCGCGAACCTGAAGAAGAACAGAGGAAAGTTGTGTGAGTTCCACAAGAGCTCCACTCACAACGCAAGTGAGTCTCGAGCCAAGCAGTCATTGGTAGTCGAGCTAAAGGCTTCGGAATCAGATGCATGTTTCGAATCTTAGTTAGAACTAGACAAGGGGAATTACAAAGGGAAGCAGATTATCGATGCGGAGCCCAACATCACCGTTGCCACAATGAAGATCCAAAAGGAGGAACTCGAAGATCCAAAGGAGGAGGAGCGCCTCTTCCACTCCCAGATGTGGGTAAAGGGTTCTCCGCTACAGATCATTTTCGACAGAGGGAGCCAAAAGAACCTCATTTCGGCATAGGTTGTTAAGTGACTGGGCTTACGGACCACAACACACCCACAACCATACACAATTGGGTGGCTTCACCAAGTACGAGATCTTCGCATGAGTTAGTAATGGCGCCTTCCATACAACATCAAGCCCTTCACGAATGAGTTATTATGTGATGTTGCTCGCCTTGATGTTTGTGATGTATTATTAGGCCAACCATACATGTGGAAGCGACATGCTGAGTATGAGTCAAGGCCTTGTGCTGTTATTGCTACTTTTGGAAATAAATTGTACAAGATAGCGAAGGTAGCACCGCCTACATCCATCTCTTTGGTTACTGCAAAACAATGCAGTAAGCTCATTTCCAAAACTGGTAAATTTGTTTTCCTGATGATACGCCCTCAGGGAAATAAGAAGACAACGTCCATGGCCTCTAAACAGGTCCCCTCCCTATGACAGCAACAGATGGACAAGGTCATGGAGGAGTACGAGGACATCTTCACCTCCCCCACACGGGTGCCTCTGCGGTTTCAAGTCAAGCACTCCATTGATCTGACTCCATGTGCATCGCTTCCCAATGGACCAATCTATCGATGCTCCATTCTGGAGAATGATGAAATAAAGAGGTAGATTCATGAGTTACTATAGAAAGGTCACATTGGACTGAGTTCATCATCGTGTGGGAGCCTAAACGTGTTGGTACAGAAGAAGGATGGGACTTGGAGACTCTGTATTAACTATCGTGCATTGAACAAGATCACTGTCTAGAATGGGTACTTGATTGCATGGATTGATGACCTTTTTGACTAACTGAAGGGGGAAAAATATTTTAGCAAGATCGAATTGAATTCAAGATATCACCGAGTACCAATCGAACCCTCTAATGTGTAGAAGATTGCCTTCAAAGCCAATGAGGGCCTTTTCAAATGGTTGGTTATGCCTTTCAGGTTAAGGAATGCTCCTGCAACCTTCATGAGGCTGATGGATGACATCTTGTGGCCATTTTCCAATTCCTTTGTAGTGGTATACTTGGATGACATCTTGATCTTTAGCTAAATCTGGGAAGAGAACCTCCACCACATCAAACTGGGTCTCCAAACACTGCGGCAACACAAGATATGTGCCAATTTGGAAAAATGCAATTTTGGCATGACCCAGGTTCAGTATTTAGTATACATTATTATGAACGGGGGGTGCATGTGGATCCAACCAAGATCCAAGTCATTCAGGATTGGCCAGCTCCAACCACTCTGATAGAGCTCCGCAACTTTCTGGGTCTTGCCAATTTCTACCGCAAGTTCGTGTTGGGATTCTCTCATATCAATTGGCCCTTGAATCAAGTCACCAAGGGAGGAGAGAAAGCAAAATTATTTTGGTCCGAATCATAACAAAAGGGATTCATAGAGTTGAAAAATTGCCTCTGCTCTGTGCTAGTGCTCACATTACCAAACTTGCAATAGCCATTTGAGATCAAGACAGATGCCTCTGACTATGCTATTAGGGAAGTCCTTACTCAACAGGGGCATCCAGTGGCATATCACAGTGGGACACTTTCAGACACAGTCCGAAAGTATCCCTCTTATGACAAAGATATGTATTCCATTATGCAGGCCTGCCGATAATGGAAGCATTACATTTTGAGTAAGGAAACGGTCATCTACACAGACCACCAACCCTTGTAGTTCATGCAAACGCAAGGGAAGTTGCAGAATGATCGCCATCAGAAGTGGTCCACATACCTGCAACAGTTCCATTTGAATATCAAGTATAAGAAGGGAAGCACCAATAATATTGCAGATTGCCTCAACCGACCACTGATCATGGCGTTAACCACCCTGCTTAACTCTTGTGGGCACGAGACTTCTGATTGGCCACTTCTCTACAAAAGCGACCCAGAATTCAGCCACATATACCAGATGCTCTTGGAGGGTTAGCAAGTTCCCGATTTTAACCTCCAGGATGCCCTGTTATGCCACCTAGGACACCTTTGTGTCCTTCAAGCGAGCGTGCCAAGATGATTTTGGAAGTGCACTATAGTCAGGCTGCTAGGAATTTCAAGGTCGAGATAACAATGGCAGTACTGCATAAGTCTTTCTATTGGCCACATCTTCGACAAGATGTCGGGAAGTACATCAGATCCTGCACTGCCAGCGCCATTGCCAAACTGACCATAAAGAAGCAAGGCCTCTATACTTCGCTACCTACTCAAAGTCGACCTTGGGAATCCATCTCCATGGATTACATGTTGAGCCTTTATTCTACTAAGCATGACAGTGACTGTGTTTTTGTGGTCATCGACAGATTCTCGAAGATGGCCATTATGGTGGCCTATAAGAAGAACATCACAGCAGAAGCCACTGCTAAACTATTCTTTGAACAAGCGTGGTTACACTTTGGGATCTCATAGTCTATCATCTCAGATCTGGACAACAGGTTCCTCGGTACATTTTGGTCCAGTTTATGTCGATGATGGACACCAAGCTCACTAAGTTCACAACTTTCCATCCCCAAACTGATGGCTAGATAGAGGTCATCAACAGGATGATCATACATATTCTGCGCATGTACAACTCAAAGAATCCACGCACATGGGATGAGAGCCTCCCCTATGTCCAACACAGCTATAACTGGGCACTCCACAGCTCGACTGACCACAACATTTTTAGGTGGGCTTGGGTTTCCAACCACTATGTCCCATTGATGTGGCCATGCCATTTGCAGCTACTCAGGTAGATTCAGCTCATGTCTATTCCAAAACTGATAAGGCAAACAACTTCATTGAGCACATACAACATATCCGTCAACAAGTCCATGACATTTTGGAGGAATCAAATTCCAAGTACAACTAGCGACATGATCAACATCAGGTGCCACACAAGTTTCAGGTGGGCGACAAAATCTGGTTGCATTTGCAAAAGGAATGGCTTACCGAAGCCTATCGGAAACTTAGAACACTCTGATATGGTCCTTACACCATTACCAAGGCTGTGGAAGACAATGCATTCGAGCTCAACATTACCCCATTCCTTGGCCTACACCTAGTGCTTAATGTGGACTGCCTTCGACCATACTTCCCATCACTACTAGACACATCAGACATTGCAAAACAACTCACACCTACAGCGTTAAATCCAGATTACATGGAACAAGCCACAACTGATCGGATCATGGACACAGAGATCAAGAACACCCGACAACAAAGGATCCAACTATATTGAGTTGTCAAAGCAGGCCAACTCCTTCACCAAGGCAAGTGGCTCACTAGGGAACAAGTTCAGCAGAAGTTTTCTCATCTCATGGAGGAACTCAACACAATGGGGACCATTGCTTCCTAAGGGGGAAGGAATGATCTAGGTGGATATTGGTGTCCACCCACCTATTCCACTCGAACCCCCAACATTTTTTCTTTCAGTTTTTTAGTTTCCTTGTTTGTAGCACAATTTACTATTTTTGGCAAATTTTCAGGTCCTGAACTTCCGGAGCCGTTTTGAGGCCCTAAACAATGTTTTTTTTGGGAAAACTAGGAGAAACATGGGTTTTCGACCGATGTTTCTCACTCAAATTTGTTGTCCTCGGATAGATATTTCTAGTGATGTATTGTGCGCGTCAAACAGAGATCGTATGTTAAAGTTATGACCCCGAGAAGTTGATGTACCAATTTACCCAAACGAGGCCCATAGTTTGGTGTATCTCCTACGGTTAGGTTTTTGGTTGTTTAGGGTTTTCCATTGTTTCTCAATAATAAATAGGCCTTTCAGCCTCATTGTAACATAGTTTAGAGGCATGTAGCCACCACATCTCTTCTCATATATAAGCTACCATCGCCCGAGCTACTCTTATTTCCATCTTGTTTCTAAGCATATTTCAGTATTTGATAGTAATGAAATGAAGTGTTATTTCTACAGTATATTTGTAGTTATGGTTATATCTATAATTTTTTGCGTTCATGTTTAAATCCGGATAGTGGTATTAGAGCGGTTTGTTCTTTCTCTGTTTTTCTTTGCATGTCTCCAATGAGGTTGGGATATAAGGAGCTAAAGCTCGATTTGGTTGAACCTTTACAAGATGAGCCTCACAAACCCTGATGACTGCCCATGGGGGAAGAAAAGAAAGATGAGGGGGCAGGAGATCCTATCAAAATATTGTTCAAGGAGACCCTCAAGAAACAAAGGAACACGATGATGGATAACTTTGCCCAAATCCTTCAATGGTTGCCCATCGGCGGTGCATCCCCATCCAACAGCCACTATGGAGGCTCCACTCCTTTTAAGGTACAAGTAAGCTTTGACATTCCCATTTTTGAGGCCAAATAGATGTAGACGACGTAGATAAATGGTTAAATCCACTAGAAGGATTTTTTTCTGTTCATGATTTTTCTAGCCGAGAAAATAGCTCTTCTCAAAGCCACCCCCCATGTCAAGGATTAGTGGAAAACCTAATCTGATTAGAAGGATGAAAGCACGAGCTCACTGTTTTCAGCCACACCCACTTGGAACTCATTCCAGGATGCCATCAAGGAGCAGTACTACCCTGTCGGGAGCTATGAGGATAAATACATAAAGTGGACAATGCTGCGACAGGGAAGGGACCAAGATGTGCCATATTTTACCAATGTTTTTCATACCCTTCTCGCAAAGTTGGGTATCAAATATTCAGAGAAACATTTGGTTCTCAAGTACCGCGACTACCTACACAGGTACATCCAGGATGATATGGAGTTCCTGGACATCTCCTCACTTGGCACGACATACCAATATGATGTCAAGATCGAGAAAAAGTTTAAACAAAAGAAGCAAGACTTTGGATCTGAGAATCTGAAGCAAGGGAAAGGTGCCCCCAAACCGCAAAACAAAGGAAAAAGCCAAGGCGGAGCGGCCCATGACAACTCGCCAAAGCTGCAAGCAAAGAACAACACTGTGAAGCCGAAGAAGGACACGGGAAGGTGGTGTGAGTTCCATAAAAGGTCCACTCACAGTTTAGGGAAGCCATTGAAATTGAGAGGTCTTCCAATAATATTAATAGGGATGACGACTGAAAAATTAGTAGCTGCTGGATTCCCACCCTCTCTTCTTAATTTTTTTGTTTTGTTTTGTTTTTTAATATTAATATTATAATTAATATTAATATTATTAGTATTGATAATTTTTTATTATCTAATGTTAGGATATATGTACATATAGTTAGGATTTAGTATTGTTGAAATTTAATATCCCTAATAATATATATATACCTATAATATTATTATTATTATTACTTAGTATTGTTAAAATTTAATAATAATAATAGTAGTTAGCAGTAATTTTTAAATTAAATAATAATAATAATTATTAGTTAGTTTAAAATGAAATAAAAAATTATTAGTAAGTAACCCTAGGTAAATATAATCATTGGATTATTTAATAGAATATTTAAATAACATCAAATCTTTTTAGGAATAAATTAAACCTTTTTATATCCCTAATCAAATATAGCCATTAAGGAAAAGGTTATAAACATTCAATTAAAAAATTAAAAAAAAATATAAAATAAATAAATAAGATAATTAAACCATTTTTTTTGTATATAAACAAATAGTGGGTATATTAGATACTTGCCCTTAATGCCAAAAAACCGATTACAAAAGGAGAGCCTAATTCCACAAATACTACACAACCTTGCAAGGCCATGCCATTTATGCTTAGCTCACATTTCTTTTTAGCTGCTACTATGTGGTCAATTTCAGAGATTTTCCCAAGTTTGTGGATACATACATATTGATTTAACAATACGTAGTAAAACATGACAACTCTCTAAATTAAGGAATTGGTTCCCAGTTTTCATGTCTGCCTCTAAGAAAAGCTCTAGCCGTAAGAAGGGCTGCTTTGTTGGCTTCAATGTCCGCCTCCTTATTATTAGCTCTCAACACGTGATAGAAATTCAATTTTTGGAAGGAGTCTCCTAGATTTGTTATTTTGAAGATCAGCCTTACAAGCCTTCGATCCGTTGGCTAAGAATGCAAAACCATAGTGTTAATGATAACCTAGGAATCCCCAATTACATTGGCCTCCCTGATGTTCAACACTTTCAAAAGCTTGAGTCCTTGTAAAAGAGCCAAAGCCTCAACTTAAATGCTAGAAGCAATGCCCAAACCCCAGGCGAAACTGTGGATCCTTATGCCATCTGGATTCAAAATGACACCTCCAGCACCAGCTCTACTAGGGTTTCCCTTTGCAGCCCCATAAAAAAATAGCGAATATCTTCGATGATTTGTAATCCATCCATGGAACTCTTCTACTGTAGCCCTTATTTGCCAATCTTTGAGGAGGGAGATACTGTTTGCAATTTTTTGGAACCGAAGATCAAGAGAAGAGCCCCAATTTATATCTTGCTAGCTTAGGCTTTGGTCTTCTTTATGCTCTCTTAGGCATTCTTTTAACTGGCATTTAATCTAAACTACCACAAGCTTGGCATCCTGTTCATAGTTTCTGAAAATCCTTTTATTTCGCTCAAGCCAAACATGCTAACAGATTATTTTAGGGAGAATAAACCAAGCAGCTCTGATAATTTTGTTTTTTTGGGGGGGGCCAGGGTACCTTTGAAACCATTTAGCAAAAAGATCAGGAATGGAGGAAGGCAAGGCGAAGCTGGAACTCAAAGTTCCCAGCAGATCGATCCATATATGCATTGTGAAAGCGCATTCAAGCATCAGGTGAGTTATGCTTTCTTGGTTTTCCTTACAAAGGTTGCACCTTGAAGGGCCATGGAAACCTCGCTTTTGAAGATTATCATCCATCAATATTTTGGAGTGTCATAGCAACCAGTTGAAAATGTCGATTTTTTGGCAGGGAGGGATAATGCCATATCCCTTTCCATGGCTCTGGGTTCGTGGCCACATGAGGGCGCTCACACAACTTAGCGTAGCCATGAGCTACAATGTATCCACTAGCCTGCGCACCCCATCCTCTTGAGTCACGCTTTCGAGCCAGCATTGGAGCCAAGCTATGGAGCTTGGATAAAAGGATCTCGCGCTCCATAAACAACTTTGGCAACGTTTATAGATTCCAGCCAGCCCAACGTGAATCCTACCAAACGGAAATGTCCACAGGGAATGCATTCCAGCATCGTTCATCCATCTGCGCAACGCTTGAAGTGGGCGACAATCTCCCAATGGCTCATTGTTCATTATCCTGTTTGTCCAAAGGTTGATCCTTTTTCCATTTCCGGGAACCCAGTAGGCATGATAATTGATGAGAGGGCAGGCTTTGGAACATAGCTTCAAAAAGGGCATATTAGGGTGCGCGAGAGGATGATCTATGCAGCGGGAGTACTGGCCTTTGAAGTTTTTTTTCCAAAGAGCTAATTGCACCCAGTGAGGGTTAGGCGCAATAATTATCCAGATTAATTTAGCTCCCATTGCAATATTGTGATTGCCAATATTTTTGAAGTTCAGGCCTCCTTCCAATAGTGGCTTGGAGATGGATTCCCAGTTGACTAGAGGAATCTTTTTCTCATTCTGTTTGGTCAATTTAGTGTGTTCTAAATTTCTATATGAATTGTCAATCCGGGAGTCGTAAATTGTTGAAGTGAAGTGCACTATCTATGCAAGATAACCATTTTCTTATTTCTTTGTCGTTTTTAGTTTTTGGTTGGTTTTTGGATTTATCTTCTTGTTGATTTCCTAATGTGAGATGGTGTGTGAGATGGTGATTCTAGTAATCAATTATGGACAATTGTATTCAATGAATAATTTCCAAAATTCAAAGTGTTCCAAAGGTGTTCAAACTTTACAATGATGAAATCAAGATGTGCCTAGATTTTAATTAACAAAACAGTGAACTATGACTATGGAACCCAGTATCCTTGCTGCTGTTATAAAGAAGAGAAAAGACTCAACTCAAAGCAATTTAAAGAATGAAAGCAAAGTAAACTAATCATATCACATCAACGTATTTTTGACCCCTCAACATTTGACTCACTCTGGCTATAGGAAGTAGTCGTACACAAATTCAATGATCTGGTATCTAAGTTGCATGAAATAAAACTAAGATTAAGCTACACATTCACTCTATAATCCCTCATCATTTGGTAACTGAAGAATGATATGAATAGTCTAATCACTAACTTGCAGCAAAGTAAATGAATCAAAGAAAAACTAAGAAATAAGCAATGCTGGAATTAAAACCAATAAAACAAATCAGCAGTAGGACAATATAACCCCATTATGTCATTAGTCATCAAAAATTATATGTACTGCCCGGGCTTCCTATTAGAACCTGAAATGCAAACGCTGATCAGTTGACAATCAAATAAAAGCATAAAAGAGAGTTATGAACAGCAAATGACATAAACCATGAGCAAGTTAATATATACAGCAAGTATCTATGGTATCAAGAGCGTAAAATGAAGAGAAACATAAAACTATACATCAACTACAGGACCTTGGTGTACAGGGGCCCTCTGCACCCTCGGTCAATCAGAACCAATCACGAAATTGAACGCAAAATCAGTGTCTTCTCATATATTGCAAAGCAGTTATGAAATAGAGACTAAATCTCAGCTCAAAGGCTCTTACAACAATCAAGTTTACATACAACAACTAACTAGCTATACGCATATGAAGGTGCGTTATTTATAGCAGAAAATACATAACAAACTAACATGGCCTGCGCTGGTAGCCAAGCACGTAAAAGACAGGAACCAGAATTATAGCAGCATGGTAGCCGTGGGCAGTAAATCCAAGAGATGGTTTGTTGGATTCGGTCGATGAGCAGTCCCTAGGTGTTAATACACCTCCTAAAACTCAGGACCTTTCCACGCAATCCTCCTTGTGCTGAAAATAGAGTCGTGCCACTGCTTAACTCCTTGTGTTGACCACCATTTAACCAGCCTTGACCGCAGGCTTTTATGGATGATTTGGCTGAACCAAGGGGACACGTTCCATGTCCACGTCCTTTATGGATTGCCCATGTGGCTAAGTTCTTCAATAGACACCTGTAGCATACAATTTAACAAAAAGGATGCGGAAACTGATTCTGGCTGCGGAAAGTGACAGATTCCGCAGCTGGTTGAACAAAAATCTAAATCAAGCAACAGTCACAAAACATAGTTAGGAAACCATTTATATACTCAGTTTAAACTATTATGCAATGATTTGATAGCTTAGAGGTTCATGTAACTGGAGAAAAAGGCTAAAAAGGGATGTAGGGAAGGTGTAAGTTTGGGACTCAACATACCCCCACTGTGAAGGTGTTGCATGTCCTCATGCAACCAAAATTTAGTCATCTCCCTTTAGTCTATGTATTTTGAAGCCTCTGCTAAGACATCCAGTCCTCTCCTCTTCTTTCTTGGTGCTACCACAATCCTGGGTTTCCTTATCAAACATCTAAACTTGAGATTGATTAATTCCCCGCTCAACTTTCTGCACTTCTTCTTTAGTTTCTTGTTCTTCTTCTGCCACAATCCCATATGCAACATGGTATTATCATGAATAATTTTGTCCACTTTGCTTTGCTCTTTTAATGCCTTGTTTTCTTGTTTGATGTGTCTGTTTAGAACCTCCAATTCAAACACTTCTTGTTTCAAAGCTTGAACCTGTGCATCTTGTGTCATGTGAGGAAGAATGGATGGTGTGCTCGGGCCTGCAGCTGTCTTCTCTAAATATTCGAGGTATTCATATACCTCTTGCTGTTTTGGATCAATTTCAGGTGTCTGCCTCGGGCTGGCTTCAAAGTCTTGTTGAGGAGGAGGACTGTCTTCTAGTTCTGGCCGAGAAGGGCTTTCATTATCATCGGAAGGGTTGGCTTCAATATTAGGCAGAGGATGAGGTGGACTGTGGCCCGCTTGAGGTTTCTTAGGTGTTTCCCCACCCAATTCAATGAAGTGGGGTCCTTTTACTTGCATTCTCCTCGACTTTCCTTTGAGTTTGTTGCTCCTTCTTAAGTACTGGGCTAGTACTTTCCTCTTCCATAATTTGTTTCCCTTTTTCTTCCTTCTTAGCTGTGGCAGCTTGTTTTTGGAGATGCACTAGTCTCTCAGATAGCACTTGATAGTCTTCCTCTATAGATGGTTCTGGTGATTGGTAAACATCTTGTAAGTTCCTCTTTCCCTTCAAATTTCTCTGCTTTTTGTCCTTAATTCTTTCTTCCTTTTCTTTTTGAACAGTTTCTTTAGTTTTATCAATAGGAGAGTCTTGGATTATGACACTTTTTCCTCTTCTCCTACTCTTTCTCAGTGCCTTTGGTGTACTGCTTCCCGGGGCTTCAAATTGTTCTTGAAAATAGTTTCTCACTAGAAACCTCTCCCAAGTATCTTTGTTTCTTTTCAACTGGTCTTCAACTAGAATCCTCATGAGTCCATGGTGATATAAATGAGGCTCTATATCTCCTATGTTCTTTTGGACTATATTACTTATCTTTTTCAAGCTCAACAGTAAGAAATAGGGCAAATTAAGAGCTTGTTTCTCTAGGAAGTTCATCAAGAGCCTAGTGTGATACATATACATCGTACCAAACTGGCCTTCACAAGTAATAAATTTTTGAATAATTAATAGTAGGCCTGCCCATTCTTCTTTCAGTGCATTAACAGGAATCCCTCTTGTAAATACAATAACATCCATACCTGGGTTACGCAATATGACTCTCCATGCTTGCTCATCCAGACTTTTGTTTTTAAACCAATGCTCACCTTCTCGAGGCAATTCTGTAGCTGCTGCAATTGAGGCTTCAGTAACCGTGAATTTCAGGTCTCCAATCTCTACCACCTGGTCATTGAAAGACCTTGCAAAGGCTTTCGTGACTTCCTTATTATGGCCTTTGAATTTCTGGATGAAATGAAGCCATTTAGCTTTCTTCAGCAATTCCTTTGCCTGAGGGTACCCTTCTAAAAATTTAAGCCCTTCCGGCTCTACACTCAGTAGCCGCCCCATCTTCCTTTGTTAAAAAATCTTCTCTGAAATTCAACTGTGTATTGTATGAGGGTTTTATCAGAGGTAAGACGGTTCTGTTTGTGGAAGAACGATGGCTGAAATGGAAAATGGATACGGGAATTGGGATGTTTAGGAGTTGTAAGCGGAACAGGGGATGAGTAGCCGAGATAAAATGGAGGCATATGCTAATGAAGTGCAGCTTTAACATGAGTGAAATGGCGTCGAAATTTTGAATTAAACGGTTGCGTGATACATTACACGTTGATAAAATGACTGCATAAAGTATGGTGGAGAGGAGCCGTATTCACATAGGTCATGTCTCATGAATATAAGTGGAGTGCGGGAGTGTAGTTCATCTATGAGTTGAACCCGAAAAATAATCATGAGACCGTTTAGGGAGTAAATGTATGATTTATGGAGTGAGGTCGTGGAATGGTAGTGGAGCTATCATAATAATCATTGCACATAGTGAGCTTTAATGGTTCAATAACTATGCAAATTTGTGCCTCTAATTGCTATTTGAAATAAATTTTTGACCATACCTTTAGAATCTTTGTCTTTGTTGTCCAGTAGCCCTGACTCAATTTCTCCCTGTTGATGTCTGTGGATGCTCCATATCCATGTCTTCATGCTTGGTCATACCTGCATTTTTATTTTATTGCACTAACACCTTTACTGTAAATTTGAAAAACAGAGTGGTGGCTACGGAAACTGCTTCTGGCTGTGGAAACTGATTCCGGCTACAGAAACTTGGCACAGCAACCACTTAGCTAAACAAAGATAGTTAGACCATAACTATCTGAATGGAAATGATCATGGGAAAAAACTTTTATTTATGGAATGGAATGGATGAGATGGAGTGAAATGAAGTGAGTGGAGTGAAAATAGAAATGAAATGAAGTGAGATGAAGTGAGTGGAGTGAAAAATGGAAATGATAAAGAAAGGAAGATTTATTTTTTTATTTTTTATTTTTTTTGGAAAGTATAGAGTGTCAGGTATCCTTTATTTTCACTCTACATTTTCTGTATAAGACTGTCAATCAGAGATTGGTTTTCAGGCTTATACAACTTTTTCTTCTTTTTTTTTCTTTTTTTAACAAAAAGGAACAAAGGCTAGGTTGGTGGGGAAGAAGGATTCTTCTTCACCAACCTTATTGCAGAATTCTCTTGAAACATTTTGACAAATTCTTCTTTTGAGAGTGGCTTATGATAAATCTTTAATCTTATGGCCCATCCAATAAGAAGAGAGTTTGGAAAATTCATCAATGGTACTTGATTCTTACCACTCCATTGTTAAAGACTTTATCGATCTCATATGGCCCAAGCCAATGAGTCTGAAATTTTCCTTTGAAGTCTTTAAACTTGGAATCAAATAGTAGTGCCCAATCTCCCTCTTGAAACTTTTTCTCTTTGATATATCTGTCATGCCACTTAGCTCTTTGATGTTGAACTAGATCAGTTATTAAAATTGCTTCTTGTCTAATCTCATCTAGTTCATTCCACTGTTCCATTCTGTGTTTTTGAGGTTCTGATAAGTCCATCCCCAACTGAACTGCCATCTTGAAAGTTTTAACTTGAAATTCAATGGGGAGCAGGACTTCTTTCCCATAAACAAGTTCATAAGGAGAATGTCCTGTTGTATTCCTCCATGTAGTTCTATAGGCCCATAAGGCTTCAAGAAGCCTTTCAGCCCAATCTCTTCTATGTAGATGAACAGTCTTGGTGATGATACTTTCAATTGACTTTGTTGTAGACTCCACTTGGCCATTTTCTTTCGGATGGTAAGGGAGATTTCCTGTGCTTTCTTTTATTTTTCCATCAACTTCTCCTCATGTGGATGTAAATTGATTTCCCTGATCTGTCACCATTTCTCTTGGGACACCAACGCGTAAAATATCCTCATAAGAGTTAAACTGAATTTTCAGTAGCAGAAGTATGGTTTGGCTTCTACCCATTTAGTGACATAATCAGTGCATACCAATATATACTTCTTTTGCTTAGATGGTGGATTAATGGGTCCAATGAAATCTAAAGCCCATTTTTCAAAGGGTTCAATGAGTACCTGAGGTTGTAATGGCAATTCATTTGAAAGAGTCGGTTTCCCTACTCTTTGGCAGCTGTCACACCTTCTGACATATTCTTTTGTGTCCTTGAAAAGGGAAGGCCAATAATATTCTAAAGAAATGATTTTATAGGCCGTCCTTTTGTTAGCAAAGTGTCCACTGCATGGCTCATCATGACATGCCTTGAGGATGTCACGCATTTCATCTTCCTGAACACATCTTCTAATCACACAATCTGGCCCTGTTTTAAACAATTCATTAGAAATCCATGAATATTTTGAACTCTCCTGAATAAATTTTCTTCTTTCACCAGGAAATAGATGTGGAGGCAGTTTCCCTGTAACCAAATAGTTTGCAATATCTACATACCAAGGAGTCTTGTAGTTACTGCAAACAAATATTCATCTGGAAACTTATCCTCTACAGGAGAATCTTCTTTAGTATTTTGGATTCTAAACAGGAAATCAGCCACTGTATTTTGTTTTCCTGGTCTATCCAACACAGTAATATTGAATTCTTGTAAAAGTAAGAGCCATCTTGTAACTCTGCCATTAGTAACAGGTTTGTTCATTAGATATCTAATTGCAGAATGATCAGTATGGACAAAAGTTTCATAGCCTGTTATATAATATCTAAATTTAAGATTGCATGAACAACAACTAAGAACTCTTTTTCAGTTACAGTATAGTTCAACTCGATGGGAGTCAAATTTTTACTGGTATAGTAAATGGCATAAGGAACTGAATCCTTCTGACCCAACATAGCTCCTAGAGTTGTATCTGAAGCATCTGTAGAAATATGGAAAGGAAGTTTCCAATTTGGCCCTCTCAAAATGGGTGCTTCAGATATTCTTGTTTTCAAAGTTTTAAATGATGATTGACAATCAGGATCCCATTTGAATTCACAATCTTTTGTAAGCAATTTGAAGAGTGGAGATGCTATTTTGGTGAAGTTTTCTATAAATCTTCTATAATACCCAGTCAATCCCAGAAAAATTCTAACATCTTTTTGACAAGTTGGAATAGGCAACTTGGAGATGACTTCAACTTTTGATTTATCAACTTTAATTCCATCTACTGAAATATGATGTCCTAAAACAATTCATTCAGTAAACATCATAAAGAATTTTTCATGACTCAATGAAATATTTGTTTCTTTACATCTAATAAGGACCTTTTCCAAATTTTCTAATGCCTCTTAAAATGAATCACCATAAACTGTAAAATCGTCCATATAGACCTCTACACAATCATGGATTAGATCAGAAAAGATACCTAGTACTACCCTTTGAAATGTTGTGGGTGCATTACATAATCCAAAAGGAAGCACTCGGTAAGCAAAAGTTCCCCATGGACAAGTGAATGTGGTCTTATCTTGATCTTCGGGTGCTACCTGAATCTGATTATAGCCACTAAAACCATCCAGAAACGAAAAGTACTTTTTGCCTGCTAGAGTATCTAATACTTAATCGATAAAGGGTAAAGGAAAGTGATCCTTTAAAGTCACTTTATTCAATTCCCTATAATCAATGCATACCCTCCATTTACCATTCTTTTTAGGTACTATAACCAAAGGAGAAACCCATCGGCTATCTGAAATTGGATAAATGAAGTTTACATTGAGTAGCCTTTGGAGCTCTTCTTTCACTATCTCCCTAAGATTTGGATTCATCCTTCTCTGAGGTTGTCTGATTGGTCTACTCTTTTCCTCGATATAGAGGTGATGAATGCAAGTCTTAGGGTCAATACCTTTCATATCAGTATACTCCCATGCAAATGTAGTAGAATGTTTTTGCAAGATTTCGGTTAGCTTCTCTTGTTGTGATCTTTCCAAGTTTTTGTTGATATTCAATGTTTTACCTGGAAAGATCTCAAAGGTGGAACTACCAAACTCTTCCATAGAGTAAAGAGACATTGGTCTAGATGATAGATACTCAATTTCAGAATTTAACTGAAATTGTGTGTGGTCATATTCTGAAGAGATTTCAAAGTTTTCTAATGTGTTCAGAATTTGACTATCCTCATTGATTTCAAAAATAGTACAGACAGGTTGTATAGTGTCCTCATCATCGACCCATTCATTATCTCCTATCTCTGTAATTGTTTTCGCTGGAGGATACAGATTGAATTTCTTTGTCGAATTACCATTAGAAATATACATATCCCCTGATCTACAACTGATAAAAGCATCGGCTGTGGCTAGCCAAAGTCTTCCTAAAATGAGTGGATGCCCCCCTAGATTACTCTAAGGAGTTAAAATCATGAAATCCACTGGATACTCCCAAGAATCTAAGGAGACCAAAATGTCTTCTAATACACCATCTAGTTTGATAATTGATCGATCTGCAAGTTGCAGTAGAGTAGGTGTAAAAAGAAGATTAGGAAGTTTTAGCTGTTCCATAGTTTGTCTACTCATAACGTTGATAGCAGCCCCTAAATTAATCAAAGTACTAGAAATTTCTACCCCATTGATATGTGTTTTGACAATTGGGCTACCGGGACCTACATACTTCTGCATGGTAACTTTCCCATCATGATATTTGCAATTTTTCCTACCAGGTGGATTTTTCTTGTATCTCTTGGTTTCCTTCCTAGTCTTTTGAGACTCAAGTCCTTTATTATTTTAGCTAGAATAAGAATTTCTCTAATGGCTTGTAACAAGGGAATCTTGATACAGACATTCTTTAATTCATCTATAAAATCATAGTTAGGCAACAAGATTTGTTTTTCCACTCCTTTATCAATTTGTAATCTTTCAGGAAAAGGAGGTGTGGATGAAGATGCAGGTTGCTTAACTATAGGAGTTGTGGGGGTTGACTCTTTTTCTTTTTCTTCTTGAGTGCTTGGGTTTTGAAGAGATGCTTCAGAACCTTTATTGGTTTTAAGAGAATCTTCCTCATAAATGCTTTGCTTTTGAGCATCTATAGAAGGCTTGTCTAAAACTCTACCAGATCTGAGTTGTACATCATTGAGAGGAACAATCATATAGGTAGGAAATTGTTGTCCTTCTACCATGTAAGCATTTTGAGGGTTTTTATTATTGGGATTTGGCAATGGCTGGGAAGGTAGTTGATTCGTCTTTTGTTGGAATGGAAGCAAGAGCTGGGAATTTGGATTCTGTTGAGAAGGTTGTTGTTGGTGTGGACATGGAAATGAAAGTTGTGGATTTTGATTTGGAAGTTGTCGAGCTTGTTGATTTTGAAAATATGGAGGATATTGATAAAATTGAGCAAATCTCCCATAAGGATTTTGCATACATTGTACCCATGATTGAAATGGATTTTGAGGTTGGGACCAAGGTTGTTGCCAAGGATTCCAATTTGGTGGGGGTTGAAATTTCGTGGGGTTGTTAAACCCTTGATTTTGTTGCCCCTGCCAAGGTCTCCTTGAAACAAAATAGAGAGACTCAATTGAATTTGGGTCTTCTTGAAAGATAGTTTTCAGCCCAGGAATTGAAGGACAATCCTTGGTCTCATGGCTTTCTGAACAAATCACATGTTTCTACAACTTTTGCATCTAAGGGGCATTCCCTTAGAGCATGTTTCTTCCTACATTTTGGACAAAAGATGGCCAAAGCTTAAGCTTCTTCTTTCTTCTTGTTTTGTATCATAAGGGTGTCTAATTGCTCACCAAGACTCCCTAAAATATCAGTTTTGAACTCATCAAGCATGTTGCCAACCTCCGCCCTACTTACTGATCCAGTTGCAGATTTGTTTGCTCTAATGAGAGAAGGATCTCTAGGCCCTTTTCCAGTTTTAGATTTTCCTCTTGAGAGATGGACACATAGTTCTGCTATATCATGAAGTGGAAGTTGAGATATATATCCTTTCCCCATCATGTTCAAAATATCTATCCATTCATCTCTAATGGCTTTTAGTAGAAGGGCTTTCAAGGTTTCCTCATCTAGGTTATTCATTTTTGCTCTTTTCAGGTTGTATTGAAATCTTTCAAGTAAATCCTCCAAGTTTTCATCTTCTTTTTGCACCATTTTGAATACCTCATCCTTATGATTTGTGGGCATACAATAGTCCAGGTATCTATCCAAAAATGTTTGTTTCACATCATTCCAAGTCCTAATAGATTGAGTGACTAATCCCATGAACCATTTTAGAGCAGCTCCCTTCAATGTTGAAGGAAACAATTTGAGTTTTTGAGAGTCTTCCATATAATCATAAGTTCGGCACACAACTTCAAACTCAAATAGAAATGTTTCAGGATCTTCACTTCGCAACCCATAAAAGTGTGGGAGGACAGATGGTGAGACATTTTTCATTGTTGTTCGAGATTCCTCATCAACTATAGGAAATCCAAATGAGTTATCTCCATCCCTATTTCCCCCGTTGTTACCTCTACCTCCTCCATTGTTTCCTCTTCCTCTACCTCTACCTCTACCTCCTCCAAATCCGTTTATTACTTCCTCTATCATAATAGTTTCCTCAGAGATTTTAGAGTCCTCTGGTTCTTCTACTAATGGCGAATGAGGAGGAATTTCTCCCTCTTCTTCTTCAGGTGATTCTACTTCCTCGATTACAATGTGTTTACCTGTAGAAGTAAAGAAAGGGTCTTTTCCTAACTCAGATTCGGTGGATAGTGTGGGAGAATCTCCTAATTCAACTACTGCCTCTTGAATTCCAGGAATTCTAAGGCTAGGAGTGTGAGTTGGAGATGATGGAGGTGTATCTTGTCTATACCTTGAAGTAGATGGAGTTGTAAAAATCGAACTCTTGGCCCTAGCTATAAACCTTCCCCTAGAAGCTCTTGCTCTATGCATGTCATTTTTTTTTATTTTTCTTCAAGTCGGGCTAATAATTCTCTTTCTGATCTTCCAGATCACTCTAGGTGCAAGAAGAGAGAATAATCAAGAAATTACTGAACCAATAACTCTATTTTCTGATCCTCCAGATCACACTAAGTGCAAGAGGAGAGCATCCTTTGAGAAGTCATCAATTTTTACCTTCCTTGATTTTTTTTATTTTATTTTTTTAAGAAATTGGCTACCTTGTTTCACTTCCCCGGCAACGGTGCCAAAATGTTTGGTCAATTTAGTGTGTCCTAAATTGCTATATAAATTGTCAATCCGGGAGTTGTAAACTGCTAAAGTGAAGTGCACTATATATGCAAGATAACCGATTTCTTACTTCTTTGTCATTTTTTATTTTTGGTTTATTTTTGAGTTTATCTTCTTGTTGATTCCCTAATGTGAGATGGAAATTCTAAAAATCAAGTATGGATATAAGTGTTCAAAGCAATGGTGACCTTTAAAATAATTTCCAAACTTCAAAGTTTTCAAAAAGGTTTTCAAACTTGCAATGATGAAATCAATTACTAAGAGAAAATAAAAATGTACCTAAATTCTAATTAAACCAAACAATGAAATAGTGACTATGAAACCCAGTATCCTTGCTGCTGTATAAAAAGAAAACTAAACTCAAAGCAATTCAAAAACTGTAAGCAAAGTAAACTAAATCATATTACATCAACTCATATTCTGACCCCTCACCATTCGACTCGCTCTGGCTATAGGAGGTAATCATAAACAAATTGAGTAATCTGATATCTAAATTGCAATAAAATGAAACTAAGATCAAACTACACATTCATACTTCAATCCCTCACCATTCGACTCGCTCTGGCTATAGGAGGTAATTGAAAATGACATGAGTAATCTAATCACTAACTTGCAAAAACAAATAAACTAATATCAAACTATACACCCATACTTCAATCCCTCACCATTCGACTCGCTCCGGCTATAGGAGGTAATTGAAAATGACATGAATAGTCTAATATCTATCTTGCATAAAAGTAAATGGACAAAGCAAAAGTGAAAGAAATAAACAGTGCTGGAATTAGAACTAAGAAAACAAATCAGCAGAAGGACAAGATAATTCCATCATGTCATTAGTCATCAAAAAGCTATGTGCACTCGCCCGAGCTATCTATTAGAACCTGAAATAAAAACACTAATCAATTGATAGTCATTAGAAAGCATAAAAGAAACTATGGACAATAATCAACATGAATACCATGAGCAATGTAATATATACAAGCAAACGATTATAGTATCAGGAATGTAAATGACGAAAACATGAAACTATACAGTAATTACAGAACCTTGGTGTACAGGGGCCTTCTGCAACCTCAACCAATCAGAAATCAATCACGGATTTGAACTTAAAAATAGTGTCTTCTCATATATTGAAATACAGTCATAACATAAGGATTAAGTCGTGGCACAGTGGCTCGTAAAACAGTCAAGATTACATACCAAAAACTAGTTTATATGGATACAAGGATGCTTTATTTGTAATAGGAAATGACATAACTAATTCCTAAGATCTGCGCTGGTAAACCAGACATGTAAATGACCATGTCCGGAAATCAAGCAGTATGGTAGCCGTGAGAATTAAATCCAATGAGGGTGGCTATTATATTTGGTTCAAGGAGTAGTCCACAGGTGTTAGCATGCCTCCTGGGATTTGGGAACTTTCCACGCAATTCTCCTCGTGATGAAAAACAGAATCCTGCCACTGCAAAACTCTTAGGTTGACCACCGCTTGACTGGCTTTGACCATGGTCTTCTGTGAGTGATTCAGCTGAACCAAGGGGACACGTTCCATGTCCACATCATTTGCAGCTTGCCCATGTGTCTGGATTCTCTAGTAGACACTTGTAACATAGACTTTAACAAAAAGGTTGCAGAAAGTTGAGCTGGCTGCAGAAAGTGACAAGAATCCGCAGCTGACTGAGCAAAAATCTAAATCAAACAGCAGTCACAAGACATAGTTAGGAAACCATTTTATATGCTCTTTTTAAACTAACATGCAATGATTTGACAGCTTGGAGGTTCAGGTAATTGGAAAAAAAGGCTAAAAAGGTGTATAAGGAAGATGCAAGTTTGGGACTCAATAGTATGTCGAGACAATATTGCAGAGGTTTAATATGTAGGATAGTAAATCGGTGAAGGTTCCTATTCCTGTAGGTGTAAAGTTATCTGCTGAACAGTGTCCCAGGACACAAGAAGAGGAAGAGGATATATCCCGTGTTCCATATGCAAGTGCAGTCGGTAGCATGATGTATGCAATGGTCTATACTAGACTAGAAATTGCACATGCATTGGGAGTATTGAGTAGGTTTATGTCAAAACCAGCAAAAGGAGCATTGGCAACAGTGAAGCAGGTTTTCAGGTATTTGCGTGGCACTAGTGATTATGGTTTGTGCTACCAAGGAAGACTAGGATTGGACAGAGTGTTGGATATTCGTGGCTTTGTTAATGCGGACTGGGCTAGAGATCTAGATTAGATAAGATCTACAAGTGGGTATGTGTTTAACCTATTTGGAGGTGCAGTCAGTTGGATGAGTAAGAAACAATCTGTAGTGGCACTATGAACTACAGAGGCAGAATACATGGCAACCACTCATGCAAGCAAGGAAGCAGTTTGGTTGCAGAGATTGTGTTCAAGTATGGGGTTAGTACAGGGAGCTATAAGGATAGACTGTGACAGCCAAAGTGCAATTTTCT
>APFE030663220.1:0-11059 GCA_000404065.3 Pinus taeda
CCTAACCCAGTCATCACCTGATAGCACCAAAAAATCAAAAGCCTCAAAAAGGTTAAGGTTTGAAGAATCTGGTAAGGAATTTATGGTCAAACCACGAAGGCCAGTCACCAGGGGGCAAATCAAAACAGCTGAGCAAGTTCACAAGGATGAGGTAGCTGTAAAGGTACCTGCAACAAAAGAAATTAGACAACTGCCTAAAGTAGAGAAGGCAGAGGAAATCAAAAGAAAACCATACACCAGAGGACAGGCCAAAGAAATGGAAAAGCAGCTACCTAAAGCAGAAAAAGAAAAGGAAGTCAAAAAGAAAGATATGGATAAAAAGGTTCCCATTGTCAAAGAAACCAAAACCTTATCTTCAAAGGAACAATGGGAGGCAGCTGGGGAAGAAATGGCTAATTTGGAGAAAACTGTATCAGAAGTTGCAGCCATGGAAAAAGAGCTTGCAAAACTAAAAGCTCAGTTAGGCAAGTTAGCTGCCAAATAAAAAATTGCAAATTTTTAAGGTCAAGATGCTACCCCAAGATTTTGTTTTATTTTTCTTAAGTTCATTGGTTTTTGAGGCATGTAAGCACAACATATAAAAGTAAGATAAATTAGGAGTTTTGGAGCCAAAAGCGAAGCTGTAGCAGTCACAAAGTATTTGATAAATTTATTGAAGACTGTAATTTTTGAAAAGAACAGCAGTTTCGTTGCGCGCTACGAAACTGTTGTAGATGACTGTTTTGTAAGAAAAAATGAAATTGATGCTGAGGTCATAAAATTTTGAAAGGGAATGCCTCGAGGGCAGGAAAGAGACCATACAAGGCTGCCAAAGCATTCAAAGAATGACAGGTGTAAGTGTTGAAGCAAAAAGGTGAAATATTTTGGTTTTTTGCTAAAGTCTTCCTAAAGCTACTTTATGACCGAATTATTAGGGTTCTGGTAGGGTTACCAAAATTTTGGGTTGAACACATGTCCAGTTCACAAAGCATCCAGATCATAAGGCATATGGTGTTATGCGTGGTCATCAAAGGTATTAAACAACTTGAAGCATGCTCTTTTGGAAATAAAGATTGATGGAAGGCAAGGACCGTGAAAACAGTGCACACATCTTCATCAAATAATGAGTCATCTGCACAGTTAGAATCCAAGGCAGCTCGTTCAGTGAATGCCTCTCCCATGTATTTCAGCCACTACAGAAATAGTACAAGTGTCAAAGCTCAAGAAGGAATCATGCACACGAGGAGATAGAATTAGAGTTTGAATAAGAATAGGACTCTATGTATTTACAGCGCAATACCTTTGTATTTAATAAGTTTGTTTAAATATAGATAAGGAAATTCATGATAGATTTTCGAGCTCCCCTCATGCTGGAGGAGGAGACTCAAGGTAGTTTAATTTTGTTTTCCTATATATAGGAGAAACTCTGATGTAAAAAGGGTTGGAGATTTGTATAAAAAACAGAGTTTTCATATTGGCTTATGTAAAAGACTTTGACAGTAATAGAAAGGATACTTTTTCTTCCCAAGATTCATCTTGTGTTTCAAATGCTCAGAGTATATGTGGTTTGGTCTCTATTCTTCTTGTTTTACGTTTCACTAAACATGCAATCACTCTGAATTCACCTAGTGCTCAGACTTTCTGTGTATGTTTATTGAGTTGAAGTTCTTCTTGGTAAATGTTTTGAGCATTGAGACATTATATGCCTTGGCTTCCATGATTGAGTAGTTAATAATTTACTGTAGAAGTGTATGACTCCATGAGCCCAATGGGAGAAGCCTAATTTTGTTGTTCCAACCAGCTTAAACTTCATTTACTGTTTAAAGAGTTAGCCATCTTTTCTTGCCCTTAATGCATATCAATCTGGAGAGAGCCCCCTCTGACTGGAGCTAAACCTTAGTCTAAAGCCTGGTCTGAAATAGTTCATGAGTATTATTAGAAGCAGCCTTAGTACTGATTTATGATAACAGGAGCTTCCAACAGATAGATTTCCATAGATCCACGAGAGAAACAAATTTCCAAATTATTAGATGCCAACTTATTATAGAGGAAGCCAAATATTCTGGCTTATGGGTGTAATCTAATCCATGTAAAATTTGTTCATGAAAATAATAAAAGAATTGAGTAGCACAACAACAGCAGGGTGGTTTTCTCCTGAAAGGGATTCCACTAGAAAAACTTGTGTTCTTATGTGCGCATGCTTGTGTTGATATTTCTCATGGTTATTATGTCTTGAGTTTATTGCTGCTTACATGTGTTGACGATCTAATGTTGTGGATGTGCATGGATATTTGAGATCGTGAAAAAGATTTAAAATTGGTATAAAGGCCATCACTACTTATTCACCCCAACACCCCCCCAATAGTGATCATTGTTTGCAACATGAATATCACTTAATCTTAAGAAATCATTCTTTTCCTTGACTGAAGGAAAGATTTCAGGATTTATTGTTTTAAAAGATGGAATTAGCATATATCCTAAAAGGGTCAAATCCATTTATGAGATTCTAGGGAAAATTAATTTTGTCAAATGTTTTGTGCTAGAATTTTCACAACTTGCTATGTCACTACAAAATATGATAAAAAGAAGACAATTTATAAATGGGGACAGACTGAAAGAATGTCTTTTGAATCCATCAAACATGCTATTATTAATGCTCCTTCATTATCTTCTCTTGATTATTATAGAGAATTTGTTTTATATACTTTTTCCTCAGATCACTCATATGCATCAGTGTTGTTTCAAAAGAATCAAGAACAAGGTGAAGCTCTTGTTGCCTTCTTCTGTTCAACAGTACAGGGAGTAGAGTTAAAATACTCAGAAGTTGAGAAGTAATATTTTGTAGTCTTCAAATCAATCAAACATTTTAGGCATTTTCTTTAAATTCACATACAAAGGTAATTGTACCATTCCCAACTGTTAAGACAATTACTAATTCAAAGAGAACTAGGAGAAAAGAGGGCCAATTGAGTCACAAACTTACAAGAATACGACCTTGAAATTAAACCTGCTAAAATTGTTAGAGGGCAAGGTTTTTGTAAATTGGTAGCTAGTGCATCCAAGAACACATTTGAAGCTGATATAGGTGAAAATATTGAAGTTTCAGAGGTATGCCTTGTCAACACTGAATCCCAATATGCAGATCTCATATTTTATTTAAAGAATGACTATGCACCGGTTGAACTTGATTCTAAAAAGAAAAGCGTATTGATACTAAAAGTGAACAAATATCAACTTCTAAATGGTATTTTATTTAAAAAAAGTTATGATTATGCCCTACTTAGATGCCTTGAAAAATCTGAAGCTGAAAAAGTTTTGTAGGAAATGCATGATGGACCAGGTGGTGGACACTAGGGTGGAGATACTATTGCTCATACAATCCTCCATGTTAGATATTACTGGCCAAACTTATTCAAGGATGCACATTCAGATGTTAGGAAATGACAAATTTGTCATACTGCTTCAGGGAAATAAAAGAAGGCAACCTTACCATTGCAACCAATGAATATATAACAACCATTTGAGAAATGGGTGATGAGGCTCATCAATAACTATATTATATGGGTCACAATGCCATCCTCCAAATTATTAAATTATATTTTTCTCACATTTATCTACAAATTTCATTATATTATTCTTAGTGTGAGAGTAAATGATGTGTTGCTATGTCTTGTGGCCTAATGTGTGTTAAATGTAGGAATTGGAGCAATTTTGAGTTAATTTGAGTGCATGAACTCATAGTAGACACACAAGAGAGATTCTAGGAGGTGTTTCACCTCCTTACCTCTCCAATGAGTCGAAGATCCCCCACTCTATCTCATCAACTCGGTGTCATTGGCAGCCAAGCAGGCCGAGTTCATTGACAATCAAGCCAGTGCAAGTCAAAGAAGAGTTAGAGTCACCTATTCTCTAGTTAGGGAGTCAAATATCCCTATTTTCTAGGGATCTGTTGGTGGATCCACTTTTGTATAAATAAACAAGCTAAGGGACTCATTACGATTCAATGTTTTGTTGTAGACAAGAGGCCATTAAGCTGAAGCACATTTTACTATTATTTTGATGATGTACTTGACACTTTTTGAATGATAATGAGAAGTTCTATCTTGATCTAACACTGAGTTGACTCAGAGGGATGAAGCTCTTGGGTTAGGGCCCAACCCTAGCAGCAGAAGTTCCTCTCTTGTATCTATATCCTTAGTCTATAATGTTGATTAATTACTAAAGTTTATTCTTGTATCTTTTAGCCTAGAAGATTGATTAAGTTGTTGATTATTCATGTTTCCTTTAGCTTAGAAAGGAAATTAGTTGTTACAATTCAGTAGGGAAAAATCCATCAAAAATCATGTGACAGTGACCCTATCTCATCTCCTTCATGGGATCATGACTAGAGGAATCCACTATCACAACCCAAAAACGGAGTGCGATTTCCTATTCATTGCATAGATCAAGTTTTAGCATTCGTTGGATAGTTGTTTATGATTTCTTGGAAAGATTTACATTTGTTATTTTTCTTCTCATGATTGTTGTAGCTTAGGAGGTAGTTCATTTCATAGATCAAGTTCTTAGCAATAGTTAGATAAGTTTTTCCAAATTCAACTCATCGTTTCCACATTGACTTGTAATAATTTGCAAATGAAAAGAGAAATAGGTGCATGTGTTATTGTAGGGTTGTTGGATTTGTGGGTGAGGAACGCTTTCACCAACTCCATTTAGGTCTTCTCCACCTTCTTTCGATGCATGCCAACCCATGTTCTATATCTTTGTTTTTCGGTCACTGTGAGCAGCCATCTTAGCCCAAATCTGGCCTTCTTGAAGTACTTGGGTTGGCTAAGGGTATTGATCACCTTCCCTACACTTCCCACAACCTTCATACAACCTTCCAACACTTCATCTCTCCATTCTTACCCTCCAAAATCTCTCATCCAACTTCCTGTAGCATTTCAGGACATCTTGTAGTAGTACAGGAATCCTGTAACACGCTTGTAGCAGCTTGTTTTGACCCTGTTTTGAATTGTAATGTTAGCCTAGGTTAGTTTAGAAGTAGTTTGTCCCCTCAAATTGGATTCCATGACCAGAAGTGCCACCTAGACCAATCCCTCCACTCATTTTCATTTCCTGGAAGATCATATAACATTAGTTATTTCATTTCTAAATTTAGCAATTAGAACTTTATTTACTCTGCAAGTGTGAATTAGATAGTTAATGCATGCATTGTGAAATTATGAAATAATAGAATAATCTTCTGTTTTCAAGAAACCTTGATAGCTAGATGAGGGAGTGCAAGTTAGCATAATTTCCTTTTTGCAAATTAGCATAATATTTGTGTCCTTTCATAGCATTTACAAGTTGACAACTTTCATTTTCTGTGTTGAAAATCATTTACTTTCTCTACGTTAGGAATAGCCTTTACATTTTTCTTTCAAGTAGTTAGACTCTTTTCAGTTCAACATAGGAAAGGTATGGAACCCTAATGATCAAGTGATCTAGTTGAGGGTGGCATGAGTAGGATGATGCATCTACTGTGTTTATAGCAATGTCACCTCTAAGTTTGTACGGAAGCCCAGGTTGATAAAGTAAAGTTGGTAGCCTCGGGAGTTGCATCATTCTTGTTGCAATACGAAGGCTCATCACTTTTTGTCACCATTGCCGGGGAGGTGTCTAGGTAGATGTAATTTATGATTTTCTTTTTGTTTTGCATTCATTAGATAGATTTTATTGTTTCTTTCCTTTTTATTTTGCATTTAGTTTTGAAAAAATGCCTAAAAAGAAAAATTATTTCATGCCTCATATGAGTAGAGACACTTTAGGGAAATTCTTTCCAAATACGCCCACACCATCAAAAAATCAACCTTCACTCTTCTTCAATGACTGCCAACTTCCCTCTCTAACTGCAGGGGAGTTATAGGACCCCTTAGGTGAACAATTTGAGTTATTTGAAGAGCCTATTGGGGAAGAATAGAAGAAACCATTTCACATACCTACACCATGGTTGAAAACAAAAATGAGGGTGATATTCCCATTAGAGAGACTAATGGAGATGCTAGGATGAAAAATATAAGCCCTTCTTCCCTTCCTCACTTCCATGGCTTGACCTCAGAGGACCCTGATACTTTTTTGTTTGAGTTTGTTGTTGTCTGAAGAAATTATGATTATACCTTTGATGACTAGAAGTGTAACATCCCTGGTGAAAAGTTCATGTAATAAAAGTTAATAAAGACAAATACATCCTAGTAGGTACATTGGATGTGTGTTTTGGCTAAGGAAAATTAGCAAAGGCATTAAAAGGAAAAAAGGCATTTTTGGCACATCTATTTATGAAAATAAATGAAAATAGGAGAAAAGTAAGGTGAAAGGTCAAAGGTTGCATGCGAGGAGAAAATTGAAGGAAAATAATGGAAAAAGAAGAAAATAGAGGCCTTATAAAAAAAAAGGAGCTCTCTAATTTCTCTCTCTCTCTATCTCTCACTCTTGGTCACTTAGAGTTTTCTTGGATCACTCTAGTTTGGAGCAAGGAAAGGAAAATCAAGTAAAGGAAAGGAAAAGCAAGAAAGGATCAAGGAAGGAAAGTAGGATCAAGCAGATTTAGTAGGAATACTTGTAGGTAACCTTTTTCATGTGTGATTTCCTAGCTGGTTTTGACATGCATGGCTTTGCATGTGGGTGTATATTTCTCTTGCTGTCGGCGACATGGTTTTGTCGGGTTATGATAGTGGATTTCAGCCTAGCCTTGCCTTTTTCCGAATTCCATGGTGTTGGGATTTTTATTTCAGTTTTTGATCTTTGGTTTGCCAGATGGATTTTAGAATTCAGGGCAAAAGTGGTCTCAAGGTCCATTCCTAAAGTCCTAGGAATCCCTTGACTGATTTTGGAGGTACACGGTTAAGCGTGAGGGAGAGGTATCGGTTTAGGGCCTAGTGATCTGGGTTTGGATTATGGTAAATCATGAGAGACAAGGAGACGTGTTACACAATATTTTGTCACACCTCCTACAGTTCCCCGTGACATACCTTGAAGTGCCCAAAACATGACCATTATGCAATGTACTCATTCATGTATATAGCTTAGATCCCTCCTAAGACCTTGATTGGAAAATGCCTTGAGCTTCCCCTGAAGAAATAGCTCTAAAACCCTAAATTGAGAATCATCGCTCTTATAAGGTTTAAAACAACAATGGTCGCGTGTTGCACTATACTTGACCAACGGTGGCATCACTCTGTTCCCTTTCATACCTGCGATGATCCTAAAGAGGTAATTTTTCCAAAGAGGATGAGAAGCTTCATGATCTAGAAGCTTCCAGAGCGACGAGATGGAGGTTGTTTGGCATAGATGAGGTCGAATAATCCCAACTTGGCCTCTTGGTCTTATCCCTATGAGCTGCCTCCTTAAGATGAGGGCCTAATCCTATCTTTGGAGAGGTCCTAACTCCCTTTCCTAACCTATAAATTCATCCTCTCCCATTCCCAAATGGTTAGTCTAGGTCTATTTGCACCATTATGCTAATATTGTGCCTAGAGGATATTCATTTTACTTAGAGGAGTGCTTGGAGAGTTCTTGGCTTGGACTTGGATTACCACTCAAGGAGAGCCTATCAACATCAAGTCTTTGGTTGTAACATTCCCTTTATTTTCTAATAATACACAACTCTGGTTCAACTTACCAAAATGCATATGTTCATGTATGATTTAGCTTGACATTCCTTGATCAGTTATGTAGGTTTCTATTGGATTTGCTATTTGTTTTGGCATGCCTTTTTGTGTCTTGAACACCTGTGCATGTGGATAAACACTCAGAGAAGCAAGAACAAGCCTGTGATACAAGCGGTTCAGGGTCCTCAACAAAGGAGAACAGAATAGCATCAGAATGAGGTAGACCATCTTCTTCATTCTTCTTTTCAATTGTAATCTAGGAATATGTCTAGTTGATTGTCACTTCAGTTGCTAGACCCACTCATTGGGCTAGAGGGATCATATTTTTCCGTAGAGAGGATTAACCTTGAGAACAAAATGGCTACTCCACTAGGGAGCCTATGATCCTTTCCTTTCAATTCTTCACCTTGTCTTTTGACAAGTTTGATCAACCATCCATTCCTAGACTTCATTGCTTGTCTGTAGCTAGTCTCACTTTCTGGTAAGTGTTTGAAGGTTGTTGATTTGAGCTGTTTCTTAAAGATTTTGTTTTTTTTCTTCGTTTTTCTCACCCATCATGTTTTTTTCCCAGACAGTCGCGGTGATATCATGGATGTGTTAATTACAATAGCGATGATCATTGCTTTTCTCTTAACAGGTTCGATGATCATAGAAGTTAAAGAAATTTAGGGTTTCTCTTCTGCTTTTCAATTCTTTTTACCTTATCCTAATGATTTACCAGTGTGATTTTAGTTAACTCTTTTCTTGTCTAGTTGCAATTGCCTCTTAAATTTGTTTAAGTATGTTTGAAGTTTGATTAGCCTTTTAGGGTTTCTAGGTCTTCTAGGTCATCCTTCATCTGCTCGTTGGTCTTCTCATCGGAGATCAATTACCTATGTTAGAGAGTCTTTTGTGTGTTTGGGCATCCTTTGAAAATCACTTTTGGTTCTTGAGTCTTAAGTTGTTTTCATTAGTGTGGGATTGAGTAGATACTGTGAAAGTCGCTTAAGTTCCATTTGAGAAACAATAGATTACAAATTGACTGTCTCGTTTGAATCGAAAGGAAGTGTTTGCTTTGAGTTTGTGTTTTGAAAGCGAAATAAAGAGTGTTTATCTTTTAAATAATTTTCAAAGCATTTTTGTTGCATTCAAATCATTAATGTGAAAGAGATTTTCATGTTTGTTGGCTTGCTTGCATTCTCTTTTACTTTTTTGCACTAGATTACATTGATTTCACTAAAGTGAAGAGGGAAAAAATCATCATTATATCTTAAGGTAGTTCACTTTAAGGTTTTTGTTTTAGCATTTCATTTGCTTATGATATGAAAGATTATATTTCATGTTTTTCATTTAGCATTTGAAAATTGTCATTGATGCATTTTTTCTTGTTTGATGCATGATTCAAGTGTTTCTCTTCCCTATATAGGTAATTTTCATCGAATGAAAGGATTTCAATTTCATCATCTAGTTTCATTTTAGGAACATATAACATCATTAAGGCCTTGAAATCGAAACCTAATTTCAATATCAAATTTAAAATCTATCAATTAATCTAAGGAGTATTTGAAACATTAACGTTCATACTTAGTAGTCTAGGCTAGAGACGTGTTGCGATGTCTATAAAACTTAGCAGTTGTGATTCTCTTTTGCATTAGAAAGTGCTATCACAGACTTGTGCTCCCCGTACTGTCGAGTATATAAAGGGAGACCCTCATAGGTTGCAAACCTTTATCCATAGGAAGCCGAGTCTGCTGCCCTATAAACGTGATACACTGAACACATCATTCGAGGAGATTGCTTACACGTACGTCAAGTCCTTGGTAAATTTATATGCTAAGGTGTATATTGCAGTTCATGATTACTTGGTACTCATTTTACCTAGAGTTACCCGAGTAGTCATTTCGATCTTTTCTGACTATTTAAATTTGAAAAGATCATCAAGCACTTGTCGTTTCAAGCTCGCTAAACCATCGAAAGCGACTAGAGTCACCTTTTCATCCTTTTCTCAACTCTTAAAAGATGAAAATTAAAAGTTTTTGTTTCTAAAAATAACTGCCCATGATAAAAATGTCAAACCCAAGAAGTTGCTTCTTGGACCAATATTGAGTAATTCCTTATTAATTTCAAGATTTCTAATAAAACCATCAATGAATCTCCTTTCCTTTTTTTTCTCTTGAGAGGAAGTCATCATGGCTAGAACATTGAGTTCATCTCACAGTTCCCCTTCATTGTCTGATAGTGAAGGGTCCTCCCAAAGAGTTCATCCGGAGCTTCCTCAGTCACTTGAAGATCAAGTTTTTTAACTTGGGATTATTCCAAGTATTCAATCCCTATCTTCTTATCCACCTCCATCAGATTCTTGGTCACCTCAAGAATTTGATCTTGAGACCCTAGACAATCCTATTCAAACCCCTAAGAGTCCACAGACCCATTTTATTTATCTGTCAAATCCATTATTCGATTATGTGTGATATCTCCTCAATGTCTTTGCAGTCCTTATGATCTGCCTGGTATTCCTTTGGAGTTATCTCCTCGCACATCTCGAGTTCCTCGTCACCAATTGTTTCCATCTATGGAGTCAGAGGGTGAAATACAAACCTCTTCTCCAAGTCATTCATAAGTTTCCATTACCCATACTCCTCATATCGATGATGAAAAAGGGTATGAATTTCCTCTAGAAGGCTTTCCTTTTATAGGAAGAGTCCCATCTCTCACCCTTCCTGAAACTAGTGGACCCATGTTTAGACCTGGTTATACAAACTCACATGGTTGCAGTCAATCAACCTTATTATGATGGTATTCCTAACCCTGTTGGTCCATCCTGTTAGCGCTTGGAATTCACCTAGGCTGAGATAGACAAACTCTCAAGGCTACATCAAACCATTTCACCTCGTAGCTAGCCCTACGAGGTATGAGAAGGCTCTCTCGGGTCAAAACTCGATGGATTTTGTCAATAGGATGAGTTGACCAATTAGGAACAAGGATTTTAGGCTAGTAAACTGATATTGGGGATTGGTTTTAGAGTTTTTGGGTTTTTGGTGGCAATTGGAGGGAGTGCAATTCAGGGTGCGGGGATTGAGCTCAGTTTTTGCAGGTGATTCCTTGGGGCAAGGTAGGAATCTATGCTGATGCCTTTAGTCTGAAATAGATGATCAAAGAAGAAAGGAGGAAAGCTAAAAAGGGCAAAAATGGATTTGAATCCTCTCTAGACGGTGGAAAACATAAAATTTAAACAAAATTGAAAGCTGAGCATGGCATGCATGAATTCAAACTTTATCACTTCTTTTGTTTAAACAGCAGCAAGAGATTAAGGAATGAAAAACATAAACACACTTACAATAATAGTAGGAAGCACACCATCAACATAATAATCCACAAGAATCCACAATGAAGTCTGCAAAACCCTGGCTTTCCTTTTCCTCAAATTGCAGAAAAATACAAGTCAATAATACAAT
>APFE030663225.1:0-16156 GCA_000404065.3 Pinus taeda
CTCTTCCTACAGCCACAATGGAACTATATTCACAGTCACATAATATATTTGGTTGGGTAATTTAAGCAGGACTATAAGGCCCCTCACTCAAGTGTATAAGTTTCTCTCACAAACAAAGAAGGAGGAGGTCTACACCATAGAGAAAATAGTAACATGTCTGATGGTAAAGAGGTTGTCCCTGCTATCATAACTATCCTCATATTGTAATCCTACAAGTTCATAATTGGTGAAGATGAGAAATGAATCAACATATGAAAAGGGTCTCATTAAAGGCATATTCTCTAGAGTAAGTACAATAAGGTTACTAACAAGTTCAAATAAGAATGAAGTGCTGGAAGGAGGATGAAGTGCTGGGAAACAGGGTGTCGGAAGAAGTGTCAGGGTATATGGTGTAGAGAGGAGTGGAGACTTGACATGTGCTTGGAGGATCTCGTTGTCAGGGGTATATGGTTTCACATTGATCAATAGAAGCTTCAATAAGATAAATTCACTAAATGGTTTTCCTCTCAAGAGTAGAGAGGTTTTGGCCCTAGCAGAGAGCCAACATCTTGTGTTATTGTTTTTATGTTTTGGTAGTAGTTTGATTAAGTACACACATATGTACTAATAATAATAAGAAGAAGTATAATATAACAACAAAATTAAAAATACTGCACAAATTGTTATCAAGTAATGGAGAATCACACTACATTACTTTTCCCTAGATTCTTCAACACTGTATTGCATTCATTCACAAGAAATAGTCCAATATCTAGCCATTTTCTAGTCTATGCATCTGTAGATTCAACATTTTCAATAAATCTTTGTATTTGATCATCTTCCCTGCAATCATTCAATATGCACGATATAATTAATGATGGATAGAACCATAAATAATTACCAGCGTCTCTTTCTATGTCCTCTTCAAACCTACTTGGTTCATCTAGATTTTTGTTAACATGTTGTATCATGTTGAACACATCAGTAGGTATTTCTGGAAGAGTTGTAACATAATCCATTTCAATTTCAACATCTCTGTAATATTTATCCATACATATTTTGTAAAGTAAGGCATCCATGACATATTTTCTCTTCACATAGCATTCATAATATCTTGATTGAACACCACATTTTCTCACAATAACATAATCAAGCTATTCAACACGTCAAGGAAGTTTCTTTGCAATTGTAGATATATCTTCAGGAAAAGTTATTTATAATGACCACCACGATCATTCAACACTTGTGGTATTCGATTCACCCTTGCTATTAGAATTTCTTCCACTTGTGTCAAAACTCTTATAACTTCAAGTTCTTCACCTAGATCCATGTTAAAATGTTAAAAACTATGTGAGCCTTTCTCCCCCTAAAACTTTTACAAATGGGCCCTTCATTCCATCTTAAAACTTGTATACTAAGATAGAATTCATTACACACTTGTCACATTTTCACAACAGAGAAATCATCAACCCTGGAACAAAATTTTCTATTTTCTTCAAGCATGTCACTACTAAAACAAAAAAATTCAAATCCATTTTCCATACCAAAAACCATTCAAACTTGGCGATGATAAAAAATAACCGAGGTAGTTGCGACATGAGAAACATCATTTATTTCCATGGTATCATGAACATATAATCCCCTAACTTCGCTACAAACAAGTTCGTTCTATGCACCAAAATATAAAAACCATTATGTAAAAACCATGAATGTTAACAATGAAAACTCAATTTTCCAAGTGACCAACCAATTCGAAATAGAGAGAATATAAATTTTGGTGGTTACTGAATTCTCCAACCAAAATTTGAGGAACAAATAGAGATTTCCCTGTCTGAAAATATGGTTGCTATCCAATACTCAATTAAGCATTGTTATAAACAACATATAATAATGAATTAATAGAATAAATCAAATTAATTATTCAAATGTCCAAAATGTCTGAAATTAAATTAGAGAAAGCACCTGTGCATTCTGGAAAGGATATGTTTTTAGCCTTTCTCTATGGAAAACAACATTAACAATAGAGTTACATCGAGAGACACTAGGTCCAACATCCCCAACAAATTATATCCTAGAAAGCATGCTACTATCAACAAACAAATTAGAAACAAGCAATTTTTCAATCCCTTGATTTCGACCACCTTCCATTATATAAATTCATCCATCGTTTCTAGACTACCCATAATTCTCACTTCTTTTGTTAGGCCCTATACTACTAGTGTAACCCCTTATTGTTATTAGTATAACCCCCTTATTATATTGATGTACCCATGTAGTGCCCATATTGTCACTATTGTGCCCCATAGAAGCCCACTCTTGTTAATATTGTGCCCTTACATTATTATTTTTATGTCGGCTCTAATTATATTATGACCCCTTTAGATTGCTATATATAGTAAAGAGGACATCTGTATCATTTGATATCATTCCAAGAATTGATTATTTATGTAAATAGTTAAGAAGGTTGGCCCAAACCCACATCGAAGTAGCGTAATTTGTTCGCTAAGGCCGTTTGAAACTATCTTTTTCTATCTTTTCTATCTTTTCTTGAGTTGGTTTCATAACATCTTTCAACATGGACTTTGTAAAGACAATGCACCGAAACAACATAGAATGTGAGAAAAACCTCACAGAAGTGGACATAAATTGTGGAACAAATCATACGCCAAAATTAATATTTCAAAATAGTATTGTTGGAAAAAAACACCAAGGGTTCCATACTCATGGTGTTTAATAGCACTAGGTTCACCATTTACTCCAATTTCATAGTTCAACTCATGAGGTTCAAATCTAACTGAGCGTGTCGATTTCCCCACCTCTAAACGTGATTGAACAATAACACCACCATCCGCCACCAAAACATTCTACAATAAAAAATACAAGATAAAATAAAACCACTCAATAATAAATATTCTTTCATTAACACCAAAAAATGGGTAAAAGGGAAAAATATTGAACTACATGTACTGCTCCAAGAGATAAAGTACATAAGTATTATGGAGGGTTGACAAATTTGGCTATATAGCTGCTACTTGGAACGCCTCAACCCACATTTCTAGTCGATTGCTCCAAATTGTTGAGCATGCCACCAACCATAGCAATATCAACAAATAAACCAATGGTCACAAATTATCCATTCGCATCATCCTTCTCATCTCGAGATGTTGCATTTCCACCATTACGTTCAGATGACTCTTGGTTGTCTGTCGTATCAATGCTCTCTTAGAGAACATGAAGCTATAGAAAGAAGTCAAATTTTAGAAAAGTCTCAATGTGAAATTATTTTCCACAATTAACATCAACAAAATAAACATTAAAACAATTTATCATTCCAAACACAAATTTCCCATTGTGATACTCACGATTGTCAACCCCAACATCCTGATGATTTACTGAAGTTATTTTCCTTCATTGGTAAGAAACCTTTCTATGGGCATTTATAGCTTCCTTTTTCTGTTGATACCATTGCCTCTAATATTAATTTGTTCTCTCACGAGAGGAAGGAAATCAATCTCTTTTACTTACACGCTTGCACATTTCCTTGCTTGATATTTCTCTAGGAAATTAAAGCTCTTGTATCCGACATTCTTTTTCAGAACCCCCAACGACGGTAAATAAAACCATATTCATAGCTTAATGAACCCCCAGTATTTTCCAAATACCAATTTGTAAACGAAACCAACACATCCTAAATATATAAAAAATACAGCCAACAAATTATGAAAGAAATGGAGGAAAAGAAAACCATATATTAAAAATTTGGAAACAAAAAATTGTAGCCCTTTCTTTCCAAACATTGCTTCCCAAAAATGTCTTATTTCCTATAAAAGATTTGAGAGTGATTGTACAATATCAGAAATTAAATACAAATTAATATTTATCTCCAAAAGAAAACATTCAATCTCAGCATAAATATTTGATAAGTAAAACATCACAATTTAGACCACAATGATTTGAAATTCATAATTGAAAATATTGGAAAAACTATACATTTCCAAAATTGTCTAATAACAAACATCTCTAATGCTCAAATGCTATATGATAGCCACAGTTATTGGTGGTATGTATACAATAGAATGAACATTTGGAACAAGTGAGAATATATTTCCATTTTCGATGTATCCATTGAAACCATTAACAGATGGAACATGGAACCTTAATGTTTCCAACATGGAGACACCATCAACAATTTCTTATATGGAGACCCCATGTTGGGTGATTTAATTGTTTGTTAAATCCCTATCATTTAATTTGTCAAACCAGGGGTTTCATAAACATAGAAGCAAACCAAAATGTATGGGACCTTAGACGAAACTGTTTTAGGAGGTTTGTTTAGAATGGAAACAAAATAATGGAAAATCATATTACAATCAACTTCTAAAACTAAAAAGTTTCTAGTTCAACATGTAGCAAGCAAAGGAAGAGGCTCCCAATTTAAGAGGTCCTAGTTGTCCTTCCCGACAGTACTATCCTCAAGAAGAGAAGCTAAAGAGTAGCAATATGTGATGTATAGAAAGCAAGAGAAGAGGCTCCTAACTTAGGAGGTCCTCGTTGTCCTTCCTCATAGTTCTATTCCAATAATGTTACCATTGTATAAACTCAAAAATAACTTGGAATAAAGAAAAGGAAATGAACTTTAATTATTGTTCAGAACAAATAGAAGGAGAGCCTAACTTAGACTCTTGGTTGTCCCCTCATATGTTGATTAGAACTCAACTAAAATTCATTCATAAGCATAAAAAAAAATCAAGATTTCATAAATAACTTGAAACTAGACAAAGAGAATGAATTTCAATTATTACTCATATCAAATGGAAGAGAGTCTAACTTCGACCCTTGTTTGTCCTTTCATATGCTGATAAGATTTAAACTAAAATTCATTAATTAATAATGAAAAATATTGAAACATTTAAGTAATTAAATGAAAATAAAATCTATAATGAAATAAATTTGTAATGAAGTAAAATCTATGATGAAATAAAATGTTTCTTTGATGCTTTTAGAGTGAGCTTAATTCTCTTAGGAACAAAGTGACAAACCATTCCATAAATTCATATACTAAATTAAGTCAATTTATATCTAAAATTGTAGAAAGAAAACTTTATTATATTCCATCATATGTTAGGATACATGCTCCAAGAGTCTTCTCCTTGGAATGGAGGAGGTACTCCTATTTATACAAATACATAAGAAACTAACTCATTAATGGAGATCTGCTAATCTCTCCTAGATCCACAAATCCTTCATATGGTTACAACCAATATCAAACACATATTCATTTATCCATGATTTTTCTCCATGAGGTATGCTTGACCCCTATCCCAATTCTCCTTCAAAGCTTCAAGAGAATTCAAATTTGAGTCTTGGAACCTTCCAAATCACCTACACAAGTCACCAAACTAAAGCCACTTTTAGGTATAAGCAAATACATGTTATTTTTCAAAATTTTAATCATAAATTCACTTTAAATACAAAAAAAAAAAAATTAACTTTGAAAAATAAAAATATGAACCCATATGGTAATGGAAATATAGGGTTATGTAATGATAATGTGATGAAATGAGGTGTCAAAATGAGGATAAAGGTGAAAATGTAGTGAAAGTGTATGTTAATTTGGCAGCCCAACATACCGTCCAACTTAAGTTATTGCATGTCCTCATGTAATCTATTATATTGAATTTCCTTGCTTTTATATGAACTTTGGACGATGTTAATTTTTATTTCAACTTCACATAATTATTTTCGTTTTGCAAAGTGTCCTTTTGAAAAATATTTGATTGCAAAATATTGCTTTGGTTGGTTTTTTGTGTGACAACCAAATTTTATTAGTATTGGTTCTTGTGTAACAACACTTATGTTATTTTTGTTTTGCACCAAAAGACTTTGAAAACATGTAATCAGCCATTCGTTCTATGATCATCATTCATAAAACATGTAACATTTTGAATCATAATGCAATAGTAGTTGTTTGGAAAAGTATGTTGGTTAGGATGACATGTGTATAAAGGACATATATGGCATATGAAAGGTGATAATGGAATATTAATGTGATATATATCATGAAATGTGTATATGAGGTATGAACATGGATTCCCCCTTCAACTAGATATATGACAATGTGAAAAAGAAAGTGAGGAAATTTATAAAGTGATAATTTCTAGCATTTTAAGGAATTGCATGACTAAAAATTAGAAAACCACATATCTTCACTTACCCTCAATGTGCATGCATTGTCTATACTGAAGAATGTGGCTCTTGATGTTGTTGAATCATGGAGTATGTAAACAAAGGAATTTGGATCTTCTTCTGTGTTCTTTTTGCTGATGAAAAGGTTTTAATATTTATTGCTATTATGACAAATTGATTTGCTTCAAACTTCTGAAATGATGTAGTCTTCAATCGTTACAAAACCGATAATACAATTCTTATCATATGAATAAATGTGTCGATGTCGAGGATGGAGAGAAGTAATTGGATTATCAACCATTAATGCATGTCGTTAACCAATGCGAGGCAACTCACCATTAATATTAACGAGTGCCAAGGTACCTAAATACATCTTATGAAGGGCGAATAGATGAGCTGATGTTGAGCCACTTGCAATATCCAATGATCAAGGGACATTGGTGTATTTCCATGATTGTTGGTGAGAGAGCTTGTCATTAAGGCATACAGGCCTCAAGGTACTACTAATGACTTTAGCCTTGAGCCTAGATAATGTGTTGATGTCAATAGTCCAAGACTTGTTAGAAGGGAGGCCTCAAGGAGTCCTCCATCATCTAACTCGAGCATGAAAGAATAATTTTGAAGGATTATGGATGAGAAATTTTTCAGTGGATCAATGTTTTTTTGGAAAAATGAAAAGGAAATGGAATAAATCATCTTTGTAGAGGAGCTGAATGTTTTATTGTTGGGTTACAGGTTATTGAAAATGAGGCATGAAAATGACTATGAAGGAAAATTTGTTGACTGAAAAAGTGAGAATGAAATGAAGGTTTTATTTAATGAAAAAGGAGGAATAAAATGATGCATTTAAAGGGAAATGAGGTGAATTTTTTATTGACTGAAGAAGCATGGATTCAATGGAGGCATTGGCATTCGAAAGGCTTGCAAGTGATGGATCTAATCTGACATCATGTGCTCATACACTGATGTTTCATCTTTGTTGTTGCTTTGATCATTTTCTTTCTAAAGAAATGTGATATTTGAGAGGCTTTTTAATGATTTTATAGATATGATGACATTATCCCCCTTGGCTTACCCAAAAGCATGTCCTCATGCTTGAAATGGGGTCTTTAAAAGACAATGTTTGCTTGTGGTCATTTGTTTATCTTCATGGAACCTGCAAAAACTTAGTACTTTTACTACAACGAAATGCAAGTTTATCATAATAGAGAGGTGATCAATCTATTTATTTATGACATTTACAAAAAAACAAAATGTGAATTGGTACTAATGAAACAAATTCATGAAACAAAAACTGAAATAATTTATACCTATGTTAAAACTAGTGCCCCATTTTACCTGTTATATCCTGTCAGAAATTTCTTCATTCGTTAACTATTTCAAATTCTAATCAAATCTTTCACATTATGTAGATCTTGTCGAGATCCTTCCAATGAAACTTAAATCGTTGAAATCTGTTGTCGTATAAGAAAGTTGTGCTTATTTGAAATTTGGGTGAAATAGTGAAGATTGTCATAAGGTTTCTCAGTTGCAGGATTACGCCCTTCCTACATCTAAAAATATTCTCTATCTTCTTTGGATGAGACCTAACATAAATTTTTCCAGTTTGTGATGTCATTGGCTACTGTACCTACAAGACTCAAAGAAACATGATCATATAAAAATACTTTATGAAACAAAAATGCATGTCTTCAGGATTCAATCTTCCATCTACAAGATTCTCTTCAAGGCATTTCTCAAAACAATAATCCTGTAGATGAAGCACCCTTATCATTCTTCTTCTTGATCCATTTTCAATGTTGAAAAATGAGCTGGAAAATGGAGGATGACTGTGTAATAGTGATGTGGCAGCGAGTGAAATGGAAAATGGATGATGTAACACGTTGACTGTTTGACTGGTGATGTGGCAAAGAAAGTGCAATATTGGCGAATGTTGTGCTATCATGTGGTGGAAAAATTGTTCTTTAATTAATGTTGTGTCAAAATTGTAGAGTAATTAACAAATTCCAATCCCCACAAGATTTGAACTAATGACCTCCATTATGCAATTTGAATGACTTACCAATAGATCACAAGTCACACTTATGAATTTGATGGAATTTTGGAAATTTTAATTACTCAAGAAACGAAAATTGAAATAAAAACTTAACAAGTGGCCAATCCAAGATTTTTAGGAAAATAGAATTCCAAAATATTTTCCAAACCATTTATCATAACTTTTGAACACATCCTTTCGCAGAAAGTGGATTTTTTTAACCAGTTTTTATTCTATAAAAGTTGGGAAATGTTCATGATCCCATATCTATATCTATATCATATCTAAATCTATATCTATATCTATATCTTATCTATATATATATATTATATATATATATATAATATATATAATATATAATATATAAAATATTATATATATATATAATATATATATATATTGTTGGCAGGGTTATAAGCATGGAGAAAATATCATTTCTGAAATTTCAAGTTTTTTTTTTGTTTTTAATAATTAAACTTTTTTGGTTATTTGATTATTAAATCTTTGTTTTTAATTATTATTTTTTAAATTTTTGATTCATTTTTTCTCTCTGTGCAGCTTGGCAACGTTGATAGGTGGTTGGCCATGGTTTTGTGGCTGGGTCATTGGATAGTTCTGGCCTTGGCCTTGGCTGCTGGCTACATTTAATTGAAAACCACATTTTTATCACGCAACCTACTAAATATGGCTCCAGAGAACCCTAAAAGTCTATCAAACGATTATGAATTTTGAGGAAATTTTACATGATAATCATAAATCACCCCATTCTGAGAAGAACCCATGTTTTAGATTTTTTATATTCATTTTCATTTGATCACAATATGCATTTTAAAATTGATGTTTTGAACCACTACAAATTTCGCCTCTCCTCACATAATTGCTGGGTGAAATTTGTTTTTTTCCTAAATCAGGAGAATCCATAGGTAGCTTTCATTTTTTCAAAATCACACATAATGTTTGCACCAATTTGCTTCGTTGGCTTCCATGACCTTTTTTTTTTTTTTTTTTTTTATTTGTTTAAATTTGCATTATTCTTCATTTTTGCTCTTGTGTTTTTTATTTATTTTTATATTTCTTGTTTTTTAATGTTTGTTTGGTTGTGGTTTTTAAACTAATTTTTGTTATTTCAAATTTGTTTAAATAAGGAAAATCTCTTTTTGTTTTGTTTTTTCTTTTAATTCTACATGTGTTCCATTCACTTTTTTAATTATATATATATATATTATAATATATATATATATTTAAACATAAAACTTTGTTTATGTTTCATTTAAGATTTAATTAAACATTTAAAATTTTATGTTCCCATTTTAAAATTTAATATATATATATCAATATATATATATATATATATATATATATATATATATTATATATATATATATATTAAAGAAACAATAATGAAAGAGAGAAATCAAATTTTTTTTAACAAAAGATATACTAACATGGAAATTATTTTTTTGATCCTCTAGATCACACAAAGCACACGAGAGCATACTCAAGTTTGTATTAGTTGTTTCTTCTCTTTTACAAATTTGGATGCAAAACATAAAATGAAAAGAATCGATCTTTTACCTAAAACTATGATTCTTCCACCTTCGTTTGTGCTCCTCATTCACAATCGTTTGCTTTATTGCAAATTTTTCCTGCAAGTGTTAATAAATGGGTGGTTCTTACTGCACCACAAAATTTCAAATTTATCCTAAAAATCACAAAAACTTATTCTTTATTTGTTATTCCAATTCTATTGAAACAAAATTCAAGAATTCTCTTAAGTATAAGAGAATTTCCGATGCATCCATTTACACAACAAGATCATGAGTACACGCAGTTCCAAGTTTGACAAGTAAACCCTAATGAGTTCTTGGACTTGATAATGAAGACTCACTAGTTTAAACCAAATTTGAATGTGATCTTTAGGTTTTTTTTTTTCTTCAACCGAGCTCTGCAGATCTTGTTTTGGCAATTGGATTTTTATTTTTATTTTGTTTTTGTTTTTGTTTTTTAATGAATGGGGGTTATTGATTTTAATGTTTTATGTTTTGTATATGAAAATGCAAATAAAATTAAATGAAAAATGCCTAAATGCATCTAACCACAAATGAAAATGACCTTAAAAGAAAATGTTTCCTAAACAATCCTCCTAACTTAGTTACATCTAAGTTTTCTTCCACAGAAATGGCACCAAAATTTTGGGTGATTTAATTTTCTGTTAAATCCCTATCATTTAATTTGTCAACCCGAGTGTTCCATAAACTTAGAAGCAACCCAAAATCTATGGTACCTCAGATGAGACTGTTGTAGGAGGTTTATTTAGAATGGAAATAAAGAATGGAAATGGAAATTCATATTATAAATAACTTCTAAAACTGAAAATTTTCTAGTTTAAGATGCAAGAAACAAAGGAAGAGGCTCTCAATTTGGGAGGACCTGGCTATCCGTCCCCACAGTACTATCCTCAAGAAAAGAAACTAAAGAGCATTAGCATGTGATGTATAGAAAGCAACAGAAGAGGTTGCTAACTTAGGAGGTCCTCATTGTCCTTCCTCATAGTTCTATTCCAATAACATTACCATTGCATAAACTCAAAAATAACTTGAAATAAAGAAAAGGAAATCAACTTTAATTATTGCTCAAACCAAATATAAGGAGAGCCTAGATTAGACTGTTGATTTTCCCCTCATATGCTAATTAGAACTCAACTAAATTCATTCATAAGCATCAAAAATCAAGAATTCATAAAGAACTTGAAACTAGAAAAAGAGAATGAATTTCAATTATTACTCATATCAAATGGAAGAGAGCCTAACTTAGACCCTTGTTTGTCCTTTCATATGCTAATAACATTTAAACTATAATTCATTCATTAATGATGAAAAATATTTAAATATCTAAGTAATTAAATGAAAATAAAATCTATAATGAAATAAATCTACAATGAAATAATATCTATGATGACATAAAATGTTTCTTTGATCCTTTTAGAGTGAGCTCAATTCTCTTACGAACAAAGTGACAAACTATTCTATAAATTCATATAATACATTAAGACAATTTTTATCTAAAATTGTAGAAAGAAAACTTTATTCTATTCCATCATAAGTTAGGATACATGCTCCAAGAGTCCTCTCCTTGGAATGGAGGAGGCACTCCTATTTATACAAAAACATAAGAAACTAACTCATTAATGGAGATCCGTTAATCCCTCCTAGATCCAGAAATCCTTCATATGACTACAACTAATATGAGACACATATTCCTTTATAAATGATTTTTCTCCATGAAATATTCTTGACCCCTATACCAAATCTCCTTCAAATCTTCAAGAGAATTCGAATTTGAGCCTTGGCTGCCACATAAGAGTGTCTTGGAACCTTCCAAATCACCTACACATGTCACCAAACTCAAGCCACTTTTAGGTACAAGTAAAGACATGTTTTTTTTTTAACTTTTAATCATAAATGCACTTTAAATACATAAAATAAATAACTTTGAAAAATGAAAATATGAACCCATATGGTAATGGAAATATAGGGTTATGTAATGATAATGTGATGAAATGAGGTGACAAAATGAGGATAAAGGTAAAAATGGAGTGAAAGTGTATGTTAATTTGGTGGCCCAACACCCCACTTGCCAAATCATATACCTTTAACTACACTTCCATGGAATCCAAAAGAAGCACTTTTTCTTGGACAACACAAAAAGGGAGGTACCTCGGTTATTTATTGCTTATATCCATAGATATCTCTTAAGGAAATGTCCAACTAAACCCCCAATTATCTCCAAAATATTCAAGACTTCGTTCATTCAAAGGCTGACCAATTTCAAAATTATATATTTCTTCTAGTGAGCAAACAAACATAGCACCATTATTCAAAAAAAAGGAAGATGCTTCATGTAGTGCCCCATTTCCATACATTGTATGTCTAAAATAGGTGCAAATGTAAAACCCCGACTATTCCTTTCTATGTTCAACAAATATATATTGTACCCATATGTGGGATAATCATCATAACATTATATGTCTAAAATAGGTGCAAATGTAAAACCCCAACTATTCCTCTCTATCTCCAACAGAAATATAGTGTAACCATATGTGGGATAATCATCATAATCTTCATCAAAATACAAAAAAAGAAATTCCTTTATGGAAGATATCCTCCTTCGGTAGTGGCACCCCACCATAAGGAAGTATTGTTCTCCTTCAAAACATCTCATCACTGCTACAGTGTAAAAAATGTGGATCCATATCACAGGAGACATAATTTAGTACAAACCATACATATGTCTGAGGGCTAGAATTTTTCAAGCTAGACAAGAATCCTTGCTCCCCATGATGAAGAAAAGAAATATTCCTAAACATATTTGTAAAAGCGTTCACGAGAAAGAAACTCTCAAAACCCAAAGAATTTGGAGGTGAACTGAATAGAATCATTGATCCAAAAGTGCATTCAATTCTAAATCTAGATTGAAGAAAAGGGAAAAACATGGAAGATATTACTCCCTTGTCACTAAGGTAAGACCCAACGAAACACTAGGCCCTGCATGAATTGCTAAATTAATAAATCCAAACCCTTCGTCACCACAACGAGTAAGAAAGACCGGGTCTTCCAACAAAAGACACCATTTTTAGCAAAAAAACTTAAATCTCATCAACATGGACAAAGGAAGCCAACGAAAAATAAGTGCAATAATTTCAAGTAGTAAAAATTCCCAAATAGTGGCATCCATGGTTACACAAAGAACTTTGCTGAAATGAAATAAGACACTACAAATTTTATGCCATAGAAAAACAAAAATGATGTCAACAAAATGAAAACAATATTTTTGAAACATCTAAAAATAATCTATCAATATTTTCCAAAATATGACATACACAAAATCGTCAATCTAGGTACTGTATGGTAAAAATCAACCACATCATAACTTCTCTCTGTTGGGTTGTGTTATATTCTTTCCACATAGTTAACAGGGGGTTTGAGGGGCACCCGCAACCTCACTTTATGTGGTCCGGGGCAACGCCCTAGGAAATTTTGGTTTTGGTCCCTATGTTAGGTTGGGCGGACCCACCTATGGTTTTGTGCATGATTTTCGCACATGTTTTTTGGATGCGATGGATTCGGTCCATGGTATTGGACGCAATGGTTTTTAGTCCATGGTATTGGATGTGATGGTTTTCGGTCCATGGTATTGGATGCTTCGGCATGTATAAATATGTATTGTAACATTGAAAGTAACATATTGAAAAATCAAGCTGGTAGTCCCAGTTTTTGGATCCAAGGGAAAATCTTTGTGCATATGTGTTTTATGATCTCGCATTGCTTATTTTATGTGTTTTAGAAGTTGTATGCAAGTAATTTCTGTACGGGGTTAAAACCTACATTTGGTATTAGAGCTATTTTGGCTTCAAGGGGATGCCTTTGCTGCTAAGGGGTTTCGCTCGGGCCTGTGGTAGACCCTGTTCAGTGGGTGATCTATGAGATCGATTCTGCTGGTGAAAGAAGATGGCAAGTAGTGGAAAGATAGAGATGAGCAATTTAATGGTCAGAGTTTTAAGTTGTGGAAAATCAAGATGGAGGACCTGTTGGTGGATAAAGACCAGTGGATCATGGTGGATCTAGGTACTAAACCAATGGGATTGTTCAATGAAGAATGGGAGAAGTTGGATCAGAAGGCAAAGAGCACAATACGATTGTGTGTCTCAGATTTAATATTGTTTAATGTATCAGGGGAAGCTACGGCAAAGGCTTTGTGGGACAAGTTAGAGACTTTGTACCAATCTAAGTCTCTGTCGAATAAACTGTTCCTATGGAAAACACTGTATAACTTGAGGATGGAATATGGAGACTCAGTGACAGAGCATTTGAATGAATTTAGTATTTTGGTAAGTCAGTTAGCATCTGTTGATAGTAAAATTTCAGATGAAGATAAGTGCATCAGTTTGTTGTGTTCTCTACTAGATTCATTTTGATGAAATAGTCTCATCCTTGCTGATGGAGGAGATGAGACAGAAAAATATGGAGAGCCAAAATGGTGATTCCTTCTCTATACAAGGGCGGACCTAGAACAAGAACAAAAATAAGTCATCGAGTGGGAGATCTAAATCTAAAGGGATATCTAAATCTCCAGGAAAACCTGTAAAGGTGGTGTGCTAGAAATGTGGAAAGGAAGGGCACTACAAAAGGGACTATAAATCTAAAGCTCTTGACAAAGGAAAGGGATTTGATGAGGCTCCTTCTGCAGAGGCAAAAACCACCTTAGATGAAGGTGGGGATGTGTACTTGGCTTCTTCAAGTACACATGTAAATCATGAGGCATGGTTGATTGACTCATGTGCATCCTTTCACTTCACTTCCCATAGAGAGTGGGTCTGCGAGTATGAGAAATATGATGGTGGTGATGTATTCTTGGGGGATGACAAGAAGGTTAGAATTGTTGGTCGTGGAAAGGTAAAGCTGAAGTTGCAAGGTGGAAGGGTTAGAACGCTTCCAAGTGTTCTACATATTCCTACATTAGCCAAAAATTTGATTTCTATTAGCATGCTGGATGATGCAGGTGTAAAAATAGTGTTCGAGAAGGATACCTAGAAGATGGTTGGGGACCACGGGTATTGATGTGGGGAGCTCAGATTGGAACTCTGTATAAGCTGCAAGGTAGCACTATTATTGATGGGTGCAATACTTTTGTGGTTCCTGAAAGTGGAGTAAAAAATCTAGTGGTCTCTAGAGAGAAGACCATGTTGTGGCATCAAAGGCTTGGACATATTGGAGAAAAGGGTATTTGGATACTTCATGGTAAAGGTATGGTAGAAGGTATGAGTAATAGCTCTTTGGATTTTGATCTCTATGAAAATTGTGTATATGGGAAGCAGAATTAGGTGAGTTTCCCCTCTGGTAGTAAGAGGGCAAAGCATATATTAGAACTTGTGCACAATGATGTGTTTGGACATGGGAAGGTTCCATCACTTGGTAAGTCTATGTACTATGTATCATTTATAGATGACTTCTCAAGGAATACATGGACATATTTCCTTAAGAAGAAATCTAAGGTCTTTGATAGGTTTAAAAAATTTAAGGCTGTTGTGGAAAACCAGATAGAGAAGAAGATAAAGGTGCTAAGGACAGATAACAGTGGAGAGTTTTGCAGTAAGGAATTTGAAGAATTCTATAAGGAGTGTGGTATAGCACGGTAGAAGACTATTCCATATACACCTTAGCAAAATGGAGTTGCAAAAAGAATGAATAAGACGTTGATGGAAGGGGCAAGAAGCATGATCAGTGGTGCCAGGTTAGGACAACAATTCTGGGCAGAGGCGGTGGATACTACATGTTACCTGGTCAACAGGTCACCTTCATCAGCGTTGGAGGATAAGATTCCATAAGAGGTATGGACTGGTAAGAAACCCTCTCTTTCACATCTAAGGGTATTTGGATGTGATGCATATGTACATGTTCCAAAAGAGAAATGAACCAAGTTGGATAGTAAATCTAAAGTACATATTTATTGGGTATAAGGATGGTTTAAAGGGTTATAAGCTTTGGAACCCAGTCACATGAAAGGTTGTGTACAGTCGAGATGTGGTGTTTAGAGAGGTGAAAGATGTTATCAAACATGAAGTCCAACCAAAGGAACCTGTGAAGATAGAGTTTGAACTAAAGGAGGAAGAATCAGACTCTGTAGCAGAGGAGGAATCAGAAGATGAAGCGCCACAAACTCCGGCTGTGAGAAGATCAATTCGAGAAAGAAGGTAGCCAAAAAGGTATAGTCCATCTGCTTTCTGTTCAAATTTTGCTTTGTTTGTTACTGATGATGATCTCAGAACTATGAAGGAAGCAGTGGATTCAGAGGATGGAAAACTCTGGAAAGAGGCCATGGTTGATGAAATGGCATCTTTGCACAAAAATGAGGCTTGGGATCTGGTTGAGTTGCCGACTGGAAGGAAACCCATTGGCA
>APFE030663226.1:15465-61993 GCA_000404065.3 Pinus taeda
CGCTAATTCCACGTGGATCCCCTCTAGTGCTTCTTTCAGTTCTTTCAGTTTCCTTAATTATAGCACAGTTTACTATTTTTAGCAGTTTTTCGGGTCCTAAACTGCCAGAGCCGTTTTGAGGCCCTAAACGACGTTTTTTGGGAAATCTACCACCAACGATTTTTCTATCTAAAAATCGTCTTTTTCGTCGTAGTCCTCGGAGAGATCTTTCCAACGGGCTATCATTCACATCAAACGGAGATAAGACGACCAATTCGCGACCTCGGGAAGTTGATGTACGAACTTACCCAAAAACGAGGCCCACAATTTGGCGTTTCATCTTCCAGGGTTAGGTTTTGGAATGTGAAGGGTTTTTCCATTATTTCTCAACAATAAATAGGCCTTTGAGCCTCATTGTAACATAGTTCAGAGGCATGAAGCCACACATCTCTTCTCAGAGATAAGCTACCATCGCCCTAGCTGGTTTATTTCTATTTCCGGTTGTAAGCATATTTCAGTATTTTCCATTAATGAAATGAAGTATTATTTCCGCTGCATCTTTGTGTATATGGTTATCTCTGTATTTTATTGTGTTCTTGTTTAAGTCTGGATCATTGTGCATGGAGAGCAACAAACCCATGATACTCCTCTAGCAGGTAACTAGAGGAAGGAGGATGCTACTTCAGGGGAAGTAGTGGAAGCTACTATTTACAGGCAGCTTGTGGGTTCACTCATGTACTTGGTGAACACACAACCAAATATGTGTTATGTAGTTAACCAACTTAGTCAAGTGATGGTTAGGCCTACTAAGTTTTATTGGAAGGCAGAAAATCATGTGTTGAGATATCTCAAGGGCACTTCTTAGAATGGATTATGGTACAAACGGAAAGAGGAAGTGAAGCTTCAAGGCTTCACTAATGTAGATTAGGCAGGGACTCTGTCTAACAGGAAGAGCACATCAGGAGGGATCTTCAGTATTGGGTCAGCGACAGTTTCTTGGTACAACAGGAAACAGAGATCAGTTGCACTCAGTTCAACAGAGACATAATACATCGATGTGAGTGAGGCAACATTTTAGGCCATATGGATGAGGAAGATCTTGGTTGGTTTGTTTGGTTGGCAGATGGATCCAACTGTGATTTACTACGATAATCAAAGTTGTATCAAACTCTCTAAAAATCCAGTTTTTCATTATCAGTCAAAGCATATTGATATCTGATATCATCATCTCAGAGATTGTGTATTGAGGCAGATTATCTTGTTAGAGTACATTCCCACGGAGGAGCAAGATGCTGACATTTTGACAAAGGCATTATTACGATGTAAATTCAAGTTTCACATAGACAGGATCAGGGTAGCTGATAATCCCTTTCTTGTTGAGAGGGAGTGTTGAGAAACGGGAACAAGAAATTCCAGATTATTTTGTCCTTGAATTAAACTGAGAATTAAAATCGAATTCTATTCTCATAGAAACTTGTAAATAGTTAATTAAGTTTAATTAACTTAATTAGCTTAGGAATTTCAAGTTGGAAATATTTTCGTAGTCATGTATATGTTCTCCCTAAGTTTTAGGGGTCCAGTATGAGTTTAAATTGAATTGGAAATCAGATCACTCGGTTTACTAAGTTAAGTTCAATTAAATTAGTTCCAAACTGTTTTTCGAACTAATAGAGGACTAACATTCAGTTGGTGCACTAATGCATCCATAAGTGCTATTCCAGTTAACTAAAGATTCCCTCATTAGAAACTCATGCATGTTGATTATGAGAAAGACCCAGTTGAGACTAGAGTGCAGGGACAACGTACTATCAGTGGTATTATTTACTGGAGTATGAATATCATGCATGCATCAAAGATTGATCCTATGTTTCGATTGCACAGTTTTGGAAGCATGAATTCCCTTTATATACAGGCTATTCATACTAGTAATTACACAAGAGATTAGGGGCTTGAAGAGCTGCAGAATTGGCTAAGTGTTGGCCAAGAGCTAGCTTGTGAGCTAAGAGAGTTGAGCATACTTGTGCGGAATTGTTCTAGTGAGAACAATCTTTGTATCTTCATTCATATTTCTGATATATGCAATATAGATAGTAGGGTTTTGAGCAGTGGCTTTCCCCAGATACATCTTGTGTTATGTGCCATTGATTTATCTTCTTCTTATTCATATTGTTTTCATCAATCTATTAGCTTCCACTGGTTGAAATTAGAAGTAGATTCTTGTCTTGTGCTTTAGTAAATTGCATGATCCTGTGAATCTATAGGATTTTCTACATGGTATTAGAGCTAAATATAATATACTAGAGGATATTTTGAAGTTTTGAGTTTTGGGTTACAGGTGAAATTCAAATTTTCAATACATACTTCAGGATCAGCATATGACATTCTATAATTTGCGGCTCAAGTATGCCTTGGAAGGAAACTTGAATTTTATAGCCCGGAGAGACAAAATTGAGGTTGTGCTAGAGGATAATGGCTTGAAGGAATTCATTGATAAAGAAATTCCTAAGCCAACATCATCGAATGCATAGAATTTGGCTGAATGGAAGAAGTGTGTGGCGAAGGCAAGGCAGATAATCTTTGAGAGAGTTCTAGACCACATTGTCTCGAGTCTCCATGGAAATAAAACTCTGTATGTTATGTGGAAATAATTGACAGACTTGTATCAGAACAACAATGACCAAAGGAAATTGGCACTAAAGGACAAACTTCGAAAAATCAAAATGGAGAAAGGTGAGATGATTCCAAAATACTTAACCAAGTTCACTCAATGTCATGATGAACTTGGAAGTGTTGGAATCATAGTTTTCGGGGATGATATGGTGAGTCTTACTCTTCTCGGACTCCCAAAGAGTTGGCATAGTTATCAAGAATCTGTCAATGGTTGGGAGAAGTTGTTAGATTGGGAACGACTGTGGTCAAATTTGATGCAGGAAGGGAGCAGGAGGAACACCAGGGATGGCTCTTCATTAGAGACTGATGATGAAGAGAACTGTGCCTTAGTGATTAAGGTGAAGAATGGGAAAGGGAAAGATTCCCATTCCAAATCAGATTCTTATATTGGAGGTAAGAAGAAAGACATGACGAAAGGTAAGTGCTTTCATTGTCACGAGTTGGGCCATATTCCTACAAATTGTCCACTCAAGAAGTCCAAGAATAAGTCCTCAAGAGGAGCGGTAGGTGAAGCTTTGGCCTCTCAATTCGAATAGGAATTTTCCCTCATTACATGCATGGTTTCATCAATGGTGGGAAGTGTATGGTACTTAGATAATGGAGCTTCATTCCACATGAATCACAACAAATAGTTATTCGGTGACATGGAGGAGAAAGATCTCCAGATTCATATCGAGATGGGTGATGAAGGGAAGTATAGTGTTACTGGATTGGCCACGATTACTTTTCAGAGGGAGTATGGGGCTCCACTCACCTTAAAGAATGTTATGTATGTGCTTGGGCTGAAGAATAACTTGGTATCCATTGCCATGCTTGAGGATAGAGACTATGATGTAATATTCTCAAAAGGAAAGGCGTTACTTCGACACATAGCCACGGGTCAAGTAAAGAAGATAGGGATTCAGGTGAAGAATCTCTATAAGTTGGAGGTAGAGCAGTTTGTTTCTTTGAGCACAAAAGCAGAAAGGGTGCATAGCCAAGACATTGGCAAGTTGTGGCACAAGCAATTGGGCCACTTGCATCATGGGGCTTTGAATATATTACAACAGATATCTACTGGTCTTCCCAAAGGTAAGCTTGAGCAAGTCGATACATGCAAGGGGTGTACTTTGGGAAAATACACCAAGTCTTCCTGTCATGACAAAGACAGTTGAGCAGAGATTATTCTAGAGCAAGTCCATTTAGATATGTGTGGATCATTCTCGACAACACCCACGACCAAACATAGGTATTATGTTATGTTTGTTGATGACTATTCTCGTAAATGCTGGATATTTTTCATGCAAAAAAAGGATCAAACTTTCACAAAGTTTTGTGAGTTTAAAGCATTGGTGGAGAAAGAGTCAGGAAAGAAGGTTAAATCTCTATGGAGTGATAATGGTGGTGAGTATGTCTTAAACGAGTTTAAGAACTTCTTTACACCAGAAGGGATTAAACGGGAGTTGATGAAACCCCATAAACCTCAGTAGAATGGGGTGGTCGAGACGAAGAATTGTAGCATAGTAGGGACAACGAGGGAAATGTTGCATGATCAAGGCCTACCACTACACTTGTGGGTTGAGGCATGCAACACAACAGTTTATGTTTAGAACCATAACCCACATCAGATACTTGATATGAAGACACCATAAGAGGCTTATTCCGGTAAGAGGCCACATGTTGGTCACTTCAGGATTTTTGGGTCATCAGTATATTTCCATGTGACCAAAGATGCACAGAAGAAGTTTGATCCTACAACAAAGTTGGGGATATTTAAGGGGTACACTGATACACCTCACAACTATCGAGTGTACTTGCCGACCAATAAGATGGCAGTGGTTTGCAGGGATTTCAAATTCGATGAGGAGAAGTCCATGCAAGTTTCCCTTGAGAGGGAGCTTGAGCTACATGCGGATGAGGAGCCTTTAGCTCCTAAGATTGAGGAACATAAAATTGATGTGGAGCGGTGACATGCAGAAGATCCGAGAGTGGAAACATCATCTCAGGCAGAGTCTTACAAAGAGGGAAGAAAGTGCACCGAAGAGGTTGACAGATTGTTGGATGATGCACAGGAGAATGTGGGAGCACCCACTTCTTAGCGCAAGTAAAGGAGGTCACCTGAGAGGTACACTGGATACATGGCTCTTATGGGAGAATGTGTTGTGAGAGAGCCATCGTCCTTAATGGAAGCAGCGCAGTAGCCAGTTTGGGTTGATGCCATGGTGGAGGAGTATGACTCCATAGTTCGTAACTATGTTTGGGATGTGGTCCTGAGACCGGAGCATAAGTCAGTGGCGAGCTCCCATTGGCTTTACAAGGTAAAGCAAGCTGCATATGGTAGTGTGGAGAAGCATAAGGCTATATTTTTGGCCTGTGGCTTTTCACAGGTAGAGGGGATTAACTATGATGAGACCTTTGTTGTTGTTGCAAGGTACTCGTCAATCAGCCCTAAATTGGCACTATCATCACAGATGGGTTGGAAGATACATTAGATGGATGTGAAGACAATATTTCTTAATGGCATGATTGAGGAATAGGTGTACATAGAGCAACCTAAAGGTTTTGAGACCCTTTACTGTGATTCACATGTGTGATGGCTCAAGAGAGCGTTGTATGGGATGAAGCAAGCACCCCATGCTTTGTACACCCAGATAGATAGTTACTTCACTGGGTTGGGCTTCACAAAGAGTGAAGCAGATGCGAACCTATACCACATAGTGGTGGAAGGTAAACTATTGATCATTGTACTTTATGTTGATGATCTCATACTGACAGGTGAAGATGAACTGATCAAGTCTTGCAAGGAGGACATTGCAAGAGAGTTTGAGATGAAGGACATGCAGCTCATGCATTACTTTCTTGGCATGGAGGTATGGTAGGGAGACGGGGAGTTGTTTGTGTCTCAAGGAAAGTATGCCAATGAAATACTCAGGAGATTCTGCATGGAGAGCAGCAAACCCATGGAGACTCCTCTAGCAGGTAACCGGAGGAAGGAGGATGCTACTTTAGGGGAGATAGTGGAAGCTACTATTTACAGGTAGCTTGTGGGTTCACTCATGTACTTGGTGAACACATGACTGAATATGTGTTATGCAGTTAACCAGCTTAGTCCAACAATGGTTAAGCCTACCAAGTTGTATTGGAAGGCAGCAAAGCATGTGTTGAGATACCTCAGGGGCAATTCTCAGTATGGATTATGGTACAGAATGATGGAGGGAGTGAAGCTTCAAGGCTTCACTAATGCATATTGGGCATTGATTCCATCTGACAGGAAGAGCACAGTAGGAGGGATCAATATTGGGGCAACAACAATTTCTTGGTACAATAGGAAATAGAGATCGATTGCACTCAGTTCAACATAGGCAGAGTACATGGCTACGAGTCAAGAAGCATGTGAGGCCATCTGGATGAGGAAGATCTTGGTTGGTTTGTTTGGTCAACAGATGGATCTAACTATTATTTACTATGATAATCACAATTGTATCAAACTCTCTGAAAATTCAGTTTTTCATGATAGGTCCAAGCATATTGATATTCGATATCATCATCTCATAGATTGTGTATTGAGGAAGGTATGTTTCTAGAGTACATTCCCACAGAGGAGAAAGATGCTGACATTTTGACAAAAGCATTGTCAAGATGTAAATTCAAGTTTCACAGAGACAGGATCGGGGTAGTTGATAATCCCTTTCTTGTTGAGAGGGAGTGTTGAGAAATGGCAACAAGAAATTCCAATTTAATTTGTCCTTGAATTAAACAGAGAATTAAAATTGAATTCTATTCTCATAGCAACTTTTAAATAGTTAATTAAGTTTAATTAACTTAATTAGCTTAGGAATTTCGAGTTAGAAGTCTTTCTGTAGTCATGTATATGTTCTCCCTAAGTTTTAGGGGTCCAGTATGAGTTTAAATTGATTTGGAAATTAGATCACTCAATTTACTGAGTTAAGTTCAATTAAATTAGTTCCAAATTGTTTGTGGAACTTATAGAGGACTAACAGTCAGTTTGTGCATTAGTGCATCCACAAGTGCTACTCCAGTTAACTAAATATTCCCTCATTAGAAACTCATGCATGTCGATTCTGAGAATGACCCGGTTGAGACTAGAGTGCAGGGACAATCTACTATCAGTGGTATTATTTATTGGTGTGTAAATATCACTCATGCATAAGAGATTGATCCTAAGTTTGGATTGTGCAGTTTTGGAAGCATTAGTTCCCTTTAAATATGAGCTATTCATCCTAGGAATTACACAAGATATTAGGGGCTTGGAGAGCTGCAGAATTGGCTAAGTGTTGGCCAAGAGCTAGTTTGTGAGCTAAGAGAGTTGAGCATACTTGTGTGGAATTGTTCTAGTGAGAACACGATTTGTATCTTCACTCATATTTTTGATATATGCAATAGATAGAGGGGTTATGAGCAGTGGATTTCCCCAGATACATCTTGTGTTATGTGCCATTAATTTATCTTCTTCTTGTTCATATTGTTTTCATCAATCTATTGGCTTCCATTGGTTGAAATTATAAGTAGATTCTTGTCCTGTGCTTTAGTAAATTGCATGAACTTGTGAATCTACAAGATTTTCTACACCTTCAACAGGAGGCTACATGGGTTGGTGAGAGAAATTGTACCCAAGTGAAACTAGCTTGAGACCCAACTCTCTATACCATGACCTTGTCGGGGACATGCTCGTAAAAACAACGAGTAGTTTTCTCTGACACCACTGATCTTGGTTGTACAAGGAACAAAATGAAAGGCATGAAAGAAAATGGAACACACATAGAGAAATATAGCATAGATCATAATAATATAATGAAAACCCAACTTCTATTGATAAATAAAAAACAAAATAATATAGAACACAAAATTTCTAGAATGGAGGTAGTTATCTTCGAAGGGAGAGATAAGGCCACTGCACACATTCACAAAAGGCCATTAAAAGAGGTTGAAAGAATGTAATTTTAACGTAAATAAATAACCCTGTAGATCTAAAACACTAACCCTAGAAGATTAAGCACAAAAAGGTTTAAGGGCGTCGAGGTGGTTAGTTGGTACATCAACTTCCTAGGGGTACAAATTTTGCATACGATGTTAATTTAGGTCACACAATAGCTTATTTAAAATAAATATTTGAGGATTATAACTTTTTTTTAGGGCCAAGGCATTCCATGAAAACCCATGGTCCCCCAAATGGGCAAAAGCAAACTATTTTGGGCCTCAAAATGTTCCCAAAAGTTTGGGACTTGAAAACCATAGAAAATGACAAAAAACATAGAGAACGATTGAGTCAATGGAAGAGATGGGTGGACACAAATATCTACCTGAATCAATATAGATGTGATCAAATTTCATTAACCACCTCCCAAAATAATATATGTACACATGATTTCTTGGTCGATTGGTATTCTTTCATTCTTTATCCCTCACCCATAACTTAAGAACACCATCCAACAATGGATTTTGCATCTTGAATGAAGGAAGTAGGAGTGAGCTTCATTTCTTTCCTACATAATGCTATTTTGGTGCATGTGCCTACTCCATCATGTTTCCCTTTTTTGCACCTAATCTCACAATAGTTCCAAATATGCGGTACCTTGTTTTTTTGTGCCACATACACAACCATTGAAATACACTTTCATTTTTCAATTGACCAGTGCAATCATCTGACCAAATTTTTTTTTGATTCATCTCTATATTATTATCCTTCAAGTAATAAAAGAACTGAAATTAGTGGTGTACATAAGCTAGGTAATGATACCTATTGCGACTTATTTGGAAGACATACTCCTTCAATATAATCATATTGCCTTCTATACTATATGGACCATGCCTATATGTAATATGGACCATTACGATGGTGTGCTTTAAATGATAATATTGGCTTTGAATCTCATTTTGTAGTTGAAGTGTGTAGTTTTTTTACAAAATCTCTGATAAATTGAAAATGTTTGTCTTGTGATCAAGCCACATGGACATGCTACACATATTGTTGGATATTTTCAGAAAATCCTTGATGATCTCTCTCTCTCTCTCTCTCGTTTTAATATGTCATAAGAGACCATCATTAGCTTGTGCTCACCCCCTGATCTAAGTCACATAAAGGTTGATTTTGTTCACCTTTTAACTAGAAAGAAAGAAAATAAGTCACATAAAGGTTGATTTTGTTCACCTTTTAATTCATTCCATAGAACATTGTCCTTAAGGGTTTTAACCCATCCTAAGAAGACTCATATGGTAGGAATTTCAAAAATTTATTAAATCAAGTCAGAGCTTTGCTTGGGGGAGAAAAATAGATTCCCATTAAGATTGGATTCTTCCACATCTTAGCTCACCCTTGAAATTGTAAGAAGAAGTGGATGGCCAATATAACTAATCAAAATAATTTTAGATATAGATTTAAGGGCCACTAATCTATAAACTTCTGTGGATATTCCATTAGACAGTTCGTCACAATAGATCTAATACTATTATATTAAAAATTTGAGATTCTGCACTATCACAACTTTATTTAATTTCTAGATCTGTAGATTTTACTGTAATTAGTGAATGCATGTAAAAGGAAATTAAGCAAATAAGTAGAGAGAGACAAAATAATCTCACACACACATAAGACACAAGATATGCTCTCTGGGAAACCCTTTTGGGATAAAACCCAGTTGGAAGGTGAGGTCGCATCATTGTCTTTCTCTATCTGGAAATATGGATGCAGGTATAAAGAAGTAATTCATGTAGCCCGTGGGCTGCTACAGTGCAAAAATCCCCTCTTTTTTCTCTACCTCCCATCTCTCTTGGCTATCTTTTCTCATCTATGAAACAAAATTCTCTCGAAAGAATGAATGCCTCTTCCTCCTAGTGGCCCGGTCATAACATAACTCGATAGCCTATTAGTGGTTAAGTTTGACTACATCAACTCTTAACTAGAGTTACAAAATAGACTTTTCTAGAGTCTTATACATCATAATCACATGGCTAGCACCTTTTCCATGAATAATGGGGGTTGACGCGACATCCTCTCGAACTATAGGTGTGAACACAGGAAGTTCAACTTCTGAGTGGCATAACTTTTGCATACAGACTCTGATTAACGTGCTTCTTGCATCGTTGGGAAGATATATGTGTGTAGAATAACATAAAAGGGTGCTACACCATAGCGGAAAATTTTTATGCCCAAAAAACGTCATTTGATGCGTCAAAACTCTCCCAAAAGGTTTCAGACCTCGTTTTGCCAAACTGGGTCTCCCCGTAAAAACGGTCCCGTGAGATGATTCCCCCAATTTTTCCTTTCCAAATGCATCGAGATGGATGAGAAACAATATAATGATCCAATTCAGATGAGCCACAAGAATGCCAAAGAACTTGTATATATAGTTAAAGTGGTGGAATAATTTTAGAGAATAGATACTTGAACAATATGTTACAAAAATTATAAAATATTTACATATAAATGTCCTAACACATGAATAATTGGGAGAGAGCTCTCAAACTAGAGGAAGGAAGAAGGTGATTGAGTTGAGGAAGGACTTTCCATGTCTTGTAACTTGGTAATAACTAAAAGACGTTGTGGCATCATAGAACTATTAAAGTGTCCACTAAATGAATAAAATATATGTTGCATTATGACCCACCTCCCACAAAGAAACCACATACTTTTCATTCTAGTGTTTTAGGGAGTTGGAGAACCCTAGGAAACATCCCTAAATTATAGGTAATTGGGGATTCAGATGTTTTGGATATATTTTGGAGACATTCTGGGCATATTTTAGGGATTTCTAGTCAAACATTTTCAATTTTGACAATGGACATTGACGATTAGACAATATGAACATTTTTCCCATCTGTCTTTTGTATTATATTAAATCTATAAAAGTTGCAACTCAAAACATGGATTTTGTATGATGGGTCTGCATTTTGGTTTATGGTGATTTAACTATTGTCTTTTTAGCAACAACATTACAAGCAAAGCCTCCATGCCAAAAAAAATAAGAAACACAATATCTCAAAATATTGATGCTTGTGGTTATTACTCTTGATCTTTTGATTTTTGGGATGACATGAGATTTCACATATTGTACATAGGTGTTGAGGAATTATTCAATTCTAGTTCTTCCACCATCCCAACCCCAAGCATTATGAAACAATCAAATAGTAATGATTTGGGTTGAGTATTAAATGTTTGAATAAATTATAATTTAATCACCTTTTTCATGTGAAATATGAATCTAATGTCTTTACAAAATATGTGCATGTATATCCCAAAGTGTTTTATAGTGGTTTCAACACAATTATAAAAATCTACATAATTTATTAAGAAGGGAATGCATTTAAACATAATCATAATTCACAAGAAATACAAAGAATACAAATTATTATAGAGACAATTATTTGTCTCACAAACCCTTCATCGATCTAATTAAAACATACAAATAGTTACACTTAAGTTTCCTAAAGCTAAATTATGTTTTACTCATGTCCACAAGGCAATATTGGAATGTCACTCGACCCTTCTTTTAATCATTGAAACATTTTTAGAACTTGTAAGTGTCAGGGCTATGCATAATACTCCATAGTATAAACTCTTATGCTTACAAAAAAACTACAAATCATTATCGTGAATTGTGTTTTTCCTAATTTTTTATTATATATAATATTGTTTCCATCCTCAACTCCCTATTTGTTGAAAATTTTGGAGATTTTCTCTAGCCATCCTAGGGATGCATCCCCTGGTTCTTGTCATTTTGTTGTCCTAAAAAGAGTTATAAAATCCTTTAGTTTTTATAATGCATATTTGTGTGAAATAAATGAATATATTTTCATTTATAAAGTTTGAGAAAAAAATATTTTGACGAATTAAATTTTCCAAACAAGTTTGTATACGATAGTTGTTAAACTAACCAAAAATTGGATATTTAGAAATAAACTAACCAAATATTGAATGTTTAAAATTAAAATTAAAATTATGTTCACAATTAAACTAACTAAAATTGGATATTAGAATTCAAAGAGTAAGGGACCAATACTCACATATCCCATGGTAATGAAATGAAATTATTGAAATATGGAAGATTGAACGGAATAAGTAATCTCAAACATAATACAATTTGTAATGAATGTTGAGATGTTATTTATTCTTGTGTATGAATCTTGTGAAAATAAGAGTTTATATTGTAAATATAGGTTTAATTGTTGTAGAAATATGTATACATAGGTCTAAATTATTGTAGAAATATATATACATATAAAATATTATAAGTATAATTTGTCAAATTACATATAAATTAGAAAAATGTGACGTGAGAACTATGATAGTATTAAATCTTTTATTAATAAATGATTAGTGATTAAAAATATTTATTTTCTTAAAAAAAAAATCATTATAGAATGAACAATCACAAATTAAAAAATCATACTCTTATATACTTGAGTAATTAACCTTAATATCTAAATGCATAAATTATTAAATAATATAAATTATTAAGTGAAGAGTAATCATTAATTCTATTTATAACACTACAATGTTACTATTTATTAAGTGAGGAGTAAGCATTAAATCTATCTATAACGCTACAATGTTACTATTTTGCTTTATATAACCTTTTACAATGTATGCAAAACGTGGACTACGTTTCTACTGAAATGAGTTACACACTTATAATTAGAAATTATAGTCTTCCTATGTTGACCCCAATGAAAGTTCCTTAACATCATTGGTTTATGGAAATTATTATTATTCACCTAAATGCTTCATTATATAAGAGACAAAATCCTAAAATTTGGTACCAAATTCCTTACTAAATGGTGTACATGATAATTAAAATTCCTTACTAAATGGTGTACATGATAATTAAAATTTAAGAAATTTTAGATTGAGTTGCAATTTATAAAAGATTAAATTTTTGTATATAGAAGTGTTAGTATTTATAATAATAAAATATTTAGCATATTTTATTATAGAAAAAAAAAGAATCGTAAATTTTAAAATATGGAAATTATTTTTGTGTTAGAGGAGCAACACTTTACAATTTAGTATGAAATCTCTATATATATATATATATATATATGCTCAATGTCAAGTTGACACTTGTTTTTTAAATAAAATGTATTTTAAAATAAATATCATATTTGGTTAGTTTTAATTAAAAATCCACGTAAATAATCTCACTTTCACTATGCTTTCTAGATTAGTTGTTAATATTACAATTCAATATAAAGAAGATATAGTAAAAATATTTTATTTCCACTCCGGAACTATAAATAAAATATTTAGATACCTCAGTAATTCACTTTTATGATTACTTTAGAGAAATAAAATAATTAAATGTTAAAAAAAATTATATTTTCCTTATAAAAATTTCAATTTAAGTCCAAAATAAACTTTTTAAATATTAATATTAATTTATATATTTAATAAAAAATTATATATATAAAGTATATTAGGGGTTGAGGAATCATCGATCACATCTTTCTGGAATGCCATTTTTCTCCAGCCATCTGGAACTCTATTTGTAGTCTCCTTCGTATGGGCTTAGTATGGAATGGAACCTCTTGTAAAGAAACATTACAAATCTAGTAGAATTCAACCAATCTAAAACAACTAAAAAATCTCCCTCCTATTATTAGCTAGGGGATATGGATTGCGAAGAACAATGTCATTTTCAATGATAAATCTTTAATGATAAATCTTCAGAGTGTTTGCACAAAGTGTGGCTATTTATGAGTTTATAATTGCCAATTCATCTAGGGACCCCTAAGCATATTTTGATGACGCATCACAAGTGGGGAATGTATGTGTGGTGTTGTTCTTTATTTAAATGAAAATCATTATTTCAGTCTCAAAGTGGTTTGGGGAGAGGAACAAATAATTATGCAAAACTTATAAGCCTAAAGCTTTGACTTCTTTTTGCACTTGAAAAAGAGTGCAGGCAACTATAGATTTTTGGTGACTCCTAAATTGCTATCAATTAGTTCAATGAAGTCTCTAGGTGTCGTGTTCACACACTTAGTTCCATTGTGGAAGAATTTCTATTATTAAAAATGGATTTTGATCATATATCTTATTGTCATATCTACACAGAAAGAAATACCATTGTTGATGAACTATCCAAGGCAGACGTGCAGCAATACCTAGGCACATAGAAAATTACAGAGCAACTGTGACATGAGGACTATTAATTCTATCATAAACCCTTTATAGAAGGGCCAAAGGTGGAACATGCAAAGGACAAAGTTTAATTAGTTTAATTTATTTTTACACAATTTTTGGTATGCACACATGTTCATTGTTAGTTTTTCTGTAGGGATGAATTAGCATGAAATTTGTATGACCTGTTAGAAATGTTGTAATTTTTGGATTATCGAACTATAAAGGTCTAGAATGTCTTATCACATTTTGTGGTTGGAACTCTCTAATAGACTATGATATGTAATGGGATGATACAGGCCTACGATTTTTTTTTTTTACTTTTTGCTTCTTACATATTGGCTATCATAGAAAACACAACTTATTTTTGAATGCACATTATTCATCTGCAATATGTATTTGTCACTATCTATAATGAAAGTTAAGATTTTTCCTGGGAAAAAAAATGTGTATATGGACCAAATAGAATATTTTAATATCCAAAGGAAAAATTAATTAAAAATAAAATAATCTAGTTACTTCCTAATAAGAGGGAGATGTGTAACTCATTTAATTTTTAATATAAAATTGATATATAATATTTAAAAATATTATTAATAAAATAAAATATTTTAATGTTCATAGTAAACATCTCAAGCAATTTCACTTTTTTACACTTAGGTCTTTTTCAAGGTATAGATTTTACTCAATTTTATTTAAAAATCTAGAATTCATTTGTTGAAATTGTAAATTTAAGTTGTGTAAACTACACAATCCAAGTGCCCAATCATTTTATCCATTTATACAATCAAAACACAAATTAAACTATGAAAAAATAAGAATGATATATATATTAAATCTCTTGAAATGTAACCATTTTTTCACATTTACACTCTAAAAGTGGTTTTCATATCCAAAGATTTGATCCATCTAGGTGCTTAGTAGATTCTTGATTAAGATGGATCAGTGCTTAGTAGATTCTTGATTAAGATGGATCTACACTCATAATACTTATGTTCAGTGATATTGTTAGTGAACTATATAAGCAGGTGATCAACCTCAATATTGAAAAGTAGAATTATCTATTTGTCTTGACTAGTGAAAATTAGGAGTTGGTCAATTCCCAAAACTCCATGGGATGATGGAGTTTGTCCCTTATACAATACTAAGAAGATTGAAGATGAAAAACAAGTTCTCTTGGATTAACCAACTTTTAGTTGAACTTTTACTTGCATCCTTCTAAATTTCAAAATATGTGTCATACTACCAACCTTATTGACTTGCTCAATCAACATAACTATGGTGATTTAAGAACTAGCTTCTATTGAGTTTGTTCCAGCATAGAAATAAAATGTTAAAGAATCTCAATTAATCTCTTACCTTCTTAGCATAGAAATAAAATGTTAAAGAATCTCTATTAATCTCTTACTTTCTTAAGGTCCAATAAACCATATTAATTTTAGTGAATATTAATCACTATTATTTATTAATTTTTTTTTTATAATATTTAAAAATAATAATTTAAAAAAAAATTAAAAAATATATGTATATTAAATATTTTTTAATAAATTAATTAAAAAAATTATATATAAATTTTATTTTGTTTAAACTTTATATATATATATATATATATAACACATTGAAAATTATCATCCCTAACCTTCCAACTTATTTTTCATCCCAAAGCTGCTTTGCAACCACATTTGGAAAACCCAAGTTGTAACTTTCTACCGTAGGTTCGAAATGTGGATCCTTACTTTCTTAGAGATGCAGACCGGTCATAATCTACTTCTGGAAGGGCCCCGGGATTGTTTTACTTTTATTTATTTTTCCAATTGTGGACCTCACATCTTATATATGGAGTCCAATCATCATCTCCTTTATGAAAGATAGTGACATTATTTTATTCTTTATTTTTACATTTTGATGGTTGAATGTTCATTATTGGTCACAATGGAAATCGGTCATAAATTTTACAAAGATTTCGAAAATATAATAATTAATGGATTATAATGACTTTGGTTAATAAATCAAATTATGAGTTACGTATATATTTCTATAGAAATTAATTAGTAGGGACAAACTATAAAAACTACATTTAAAATATGTGGAATATTATTATTTATTATTTGAAAATTTATTTCTAAAATTGACAATACTTCATTCATTTCACAAAAATGAAAAATACATTATTCTCATTATCACATATCTTTTTATTTAAGTTAAGATATTTACTTCTAGTTTAAAAATTTAAGAATTTAATTCATTAGACTTAACTTCTAGTTTAAAAATTTAAAATTTTAATTAATTAGAATAATTTTAAATGGTACGGGAAAAAACTAATTTACATTAAAAAAATTAGATTATTATCCAATGATTTTTTCCCACGCAAGAAAATTTAGACAAATCAACCCGGAAACTAATCAAATCCAATCCAAACCTAACCCAGGAGACTTAACCAACCAGCGTTGAGAAAAATAACCACAAATAAGATGTATTTTTTAATAACAGTTAATTAATCTCATATATATATATACTTTGTAAAATAATCGAAGGACACAAACATATTGAAAACGGTCTTAGTTACATCACACCGGGTAAAGCTTAAACTGTGAATAGTGATCACACACCGGAATAAACCTGAAACTGTGAAACAAGATGTTATTTTAGCATCGATGGCGATGGGAAATGGAGACAAATCGTTTTGACCGTAATCTGGCAGACAACTCACCCTCGACGACTGCAACGTCCAATTCAATCTCACGAGAAGCTGCACCACTTCTTACAGATAAAGAGCCATGTGATAGCAATCCGTAGCCATGTACTCCATCAAAAGCGGGCTCATTCTTTTGCCCTTTCACCAGAGCTTCGTGCAACACGCGGCCCGGTGATTATTACCGACATGGAGAAGTCAAGTCTTTGAAGCGGAAAATAAAACAATATTTTGAATGATCATTACCAGGATAATACTATTCCGAGGTGCATAGCCTTTTCTGCTGAATCTCCTTGGAGTCAGGATGAAAATCCATGCGGAGAGTCCGGCGTCAGTTTGATTCTTTTCCTTGAATTTCTGTGGGGAGAGAGGCAATTGCAGACAGGTTGGCCTGAATTCGAACGGCGCCTATACATTACTACTGCATTTGCATTATTTATGTATTTCGATATATCGGTGCCCCTGTGTAAGACTGCATTTCCATCGGCAGCAATTTCTGTTATTGTGACGGGACTCGCCGGGGACTTGGAGTCTGAGGACAATGTCGGACAAAGCGGATCTACTACCAGCTCTTCCATAATTTCGTAACAATCTTGAAGCTTTTGCTGAGATTTTCAGAAAAAAAATGAACTAAATCAGCCAAGGTAATAACGGAAAGATCTACTCAAAAAGGAAATTCACAGGAATGGAACAATTTTCTTGAAGGTTTAGATAAACAAGAAAAGCTTTAAAGTTTACATAATAATAACCTTGTCCACAGGGATAAACTTGCTTAGTTTTGTCTTGTGCAAATCTGCTTGTATAGGAATCAATTCCTCCAATGCACAGTACAGAGATAAAGTTGCTAGCACTGACGGTCCATATTCCAGAAACTCGACTACTGCGGAAATACATCCAGCGACTGTTAAATCTAATTTTCTTGGGCTAAACTAAATAATAAGCGCTTCTCGTAAAATGTATACCAAATACTGAAGATTATTTACCGGGAAGACTCTGCAGCAGCAACTCTGTTACGCGAACATGTAAGAAGGCTTGAATGCTCGAAGACAGGCCTAAATATTGAAGCATTGTATCGCTATAAGAGAATGCTGTAACGGAATTCATTCTCCATTCGAGTGTGCTTAAGATTGTAAGTTCCATGCGTCGTATCGCCGTTGAATTGAACGTGTAATCCATTCCTTCGACCTGTTAAACAACCAAGCGTTCTTTTTCTTTAACATTAATGAAATATTTAATGGGTTATTAAAACATTCACTAGACGGATGGGGAATTTTCCTAGCAGAGCTGCTTTTTACAAGATAGCACAGAGGCTTAAAGGCTTAAGTGCGTTTCTGAAACACAATGACCACGGAAGAAGTTGTATTAAATAATATTCAGAAACTAAAAATTAAAAAACACAAATATTTCTTGATAATTACCTGTAAATCTTGCAGAAGCGGGACATGCACTTCCTCCAGCTTTGCGGCAATGGATATACAGCCAACGGTTAGCAACTCTATCATCCACGGCTTCCATGGCTGGATCAGCACGCCGATACAGATTCATCAATAATTTCGAATGTCCACAAAGTTATTTCGCAAATTCATTAAGAGAAACACTTGTTAAAGATCGTAATTCTTACCTTTTCGAGGTTCTTTGCCACAAACCGGTCGAAATAATTAGCTGCCAAGCTAATGGTATGCGGATTGAAGTTAAAACGGAGACCGACCTGCAACCAGCACAAATTCAATGGGGACGGGTTCTAAATCCGCTTAATAAAGACTCGCTCTCCAAAGACGCGTTAAATGCGTCTCCTGATAACGAAATGTAAAAGATTTAAGGACCTGAAACAAAAATGAGCCAGACTTTCAACAAATCAATATGAAATACCTTCAGCATCCATTGCACGGCCCTGCAACGATGGACGCGCAGTCGGAGGTCAGTGAACAGCAAATGCCTCAGATATTCATGTCCTGGCATGAAACTCGTCTCCTTGGCTAGCAAAATCGCAAGCGTTTCATCATCTTCCACAAATTCCAATGGCGAATACGTACAACGAAGAACTTCCTCGCTCGAATCAAACGGATAGACGCAACCTCCATCGTCTTCACTCCACGGACTTCCACCAATTTCTTCTTTACACAGCAGGCTGTCGATGACGCTGCACATTCTTGCTAATCGAGGCCTCGGCTGTACGCGTGACGCTACCACGGTCTTTCCTTTCTTGAACGAACCCCAATGCTAACGACTTACCAATGGAATTCAGCCATGGCAGACGCTCAGTACGTCCTGGCTCTCCAGCGATCGTGGAACGAATGCCGAAGCCAACCTTTAATGAAAAAAGAAAGAAAGTGTAGAAAGGCCAGTTGTGAAGCTGCAGAGAATCGAGATCGGAACCCCCTCTTTAGCTTGTTCTCTTGGATATTGGCGCGGGGTAATGAAAAATCAACAATAATGGACTAATGGTCTAATGAAGACAAGAAAATTGCAGACAAATAAAGTAGGGATTTTGTAGGTAGCCTGTTACATACAACAAAATCTCACCGTGCGATTTCACTCCGCTGAATTCCTGCCGCCAGATTCCAAACTCCAATCGTCCCTCTCTGATCGCACATAAATAATAAAGCCCGCCGGGTCTTCTTGGACTGTAACTTAAGTCACAGGCGGGCATATCGCTGCCTTCCCCGCCCTCGCTTCAATGCATCCGTTTTGACGTTCGTTAACGGAGTCAATACCGTATTTACTGCGCCTCTCGCAGGGAATAACGACCGACCCGAGATCGCTACGCCTCAAAGTTTTCGCTGCATGTGACGGAGATCAGGTAGCAGCAGCAGCAGCATCATGTCAGTTGAAAGAGCCGAGGAGCCGCCAGATGTGGAGGTAGACGGGCCAGCGCGCGCCGGCCATATGTTTCGCCAACTTTAGCGAAGGACAAAGCGACGGAGATCCTGACTGAGGGCGATGGATATGCTACCGACAAACATATTTTCCAGAGGCGGAATCGGTGCCTTGAAATCGTTTTGTATGCAACCTAAAATCTAGGACTCACTCTTCGGATATGGCCATGAGGGGGGACAAATAAGAGTGACTTTTTGCCTCTATCATTTGCACGGCCCTAGGACTCTCTTGGCCAAAAAAAATTAAATCCGGATAACTTTAGCGACGAAACAGACAACTCTCCAACCTGCCTAACGCAGGTGCCAACCTCACGGTTTTTTCTCTCTCTCACAAAGCGATAATAAAGCTAAGGGGATTTAATTAAAAACATTAGTCTCCTCTTTACTCTGTTTTGTATCATATCCAATCTTATCTTCACTTGACTTCGAATTGTCTTTCTTCGTCGTATTCTTCTGGATCGTGTCTATGTTTTACCAGCATTATGTTTTCGTTGTCCATTTTATTTTATTTTATTGGATTTGTGTTTTATAATGTATTATGAGAAGTACACTTTCACTAAAAGATATGTAATGTTATATCAGTATAGATTTATAAGATACATAACCTCTTAGGTTTATAAGATGTGTAATGTTATATTAGTATAGATTTATTTAGTTTGGATTATGTCTAAAGTTATTTTGAAGTGTAAAACTTTAAATAAAAGTTTTATTTTTAAATTATTTTTTTAGAGTTAGGGTTAAAATGGATATATGCTATTTATATGTGTATGTGTACACGTCACGTGTTAACTTTTTATTAATAATAAAAAAAATCATGTTTTTTTGAGAATGGTGGTTTGTATGTTTGTATCATACAATTAAATTAACAAATGAAAAAAGAATAACAAAAAAAATTCAATATCTATCTCAAATAAAATACTTCAATTTACGCCTTGATGGGGGTGGAGGCAAAGTTCGTTGGGAGGGGGGAATGGGGTTTCCTTGCCACCTCCTTGAATTTCAAGAGCAATTAAAAGGGGGTGGTTTACCCCCATGCATGATATGTGTGAGCAATTATTATTTGAACGAATGGAACTCCATACTCTAGCACCTTCTTCTGTTGTGTATTATATGCAACGTATGTTTATGATTTTGGTGCACTGCCTCTTTTGGATGCAAGTGGGATTAACCAATATCCTAGAGAATGTGTACTCTTACAGTTATCCTATGGAACATAGGAAAGATTTGTGATGGAATTAGGAAGTGTTTGTCGAATTTGGAAGGTAGGCTTATATTGTTGGTCCACACCGTGCAATGACAATTTTTTACTATCTCTTGGCATGCAAAGGGGTGTGGGGCATATTAGTGATGTACATGATGTCGAGCTCAATGGTTTGAGAGTAATTCAAGGAGTCTGGACTGCCCCTGAATTCGAATACAGTCTTAGGAGAAGCTCTACTCAGACTTAATCTCTCAAATATGGTTGATTCACACTAGTGTTTAGAGAATCCATAAGGTAAATTTGTTCCTTAGGTATAATTTGCATTATTTATCCTTTCAGGGTTATTGTTGGATTGTTTTGGGCTACCCTTTTCTTTGGTTGATGGATTATTTTGTAAATTGTATTGACATGAATTATGAGGCTTTGTCTCATCGAGTTTTGGCTTCATCCTCTAGCCAGAAAGTTGCTCATTTGCTCTTTTTGTGGTTTGTGTTGTATCTATTTCTCAAAGGTAGTTCTTGGTTGCGAAACTACGTCAAGAAACTAACTCGACTAGTCTTTAGGATCAAGCTGACCCTTGAACCAAAGGGGGCTCCCTCAAGTGTTACGAGGCCTTTTTTAACGTTGTCCATTGTCACTGGATAACAACCTTTGAAGCACAATGGCCAGATTTATTATTTGTTGTAGGTGGTTGCTGATGATTATCCAATCTTTGCTCAGAAATAAAGCCCTATCTTGCTGAAACTTAATCAAAGTGCCAACATCTAATTCCAACAGAAAACATATCTTAAAGAGTTTGGTGGAGGAATAGAAAAGAAATCAGATAATTAAGTATTCATACTTAATACTTAATCAAGCAAATATAGTAGATGCGTGTAGAAAAATTCTACAAACAAACAAATGTACATTCAAGAGATGATAGAAGACAACAATTAAATGATGAAGATGAGCTTATTTAAACATATTGTGCAATTGGCTAATCTCAATGTATATGATAACTTTGCAATGGGTTGTCAAAGAGGTTGATACTCAAACCTAGTATTTCCCTAACTCCTATGTTACCTTGAACATATGCAGAAACAAATTATGGAATAATAGGGAAAGACATACATGAAAAACAATTTATGTCATGAAACTAAAGCCAAAATACTTTAATTACAATTCCTATAATAAAATTATTTACAAAAATGGCAGGGTTCTGACAAAGCCAACCCTTTTACATTGAAGTTGAAAAAATATATAGGAAAACATCTTCCTCAAACTATCACTACTCTATAGGAAACAAATCCTATCAAATAGACTAAAAATACAATATGCTATAGAAAGTCTGGAAATGGGAGTGATCCTTTGGTTTTTAATTCTTCTGCTAAGAAATCTGAAGTTGTTTAAGATTATTCCCTATAAATTTGGAAATGATTGCTTGGCTGTTGATTTTGTTCCCTCAAATCTAGAAATTGGCTCACTGATTGTTGATTGATTGCCTTTATTCTTGAAATTGGTTGCCCATTTTTGTCACAAATCTGCATTAATATTCTACATGTTGATCTTTTACCTTAGAATTTGAAGGTTGTTGAAGTTGCTTCCTAAAACTCAGTTAATATGCCTATAATCTAGTTGACTAATCCCTTTTTATAGAATTGATTAATCCTCTATCATTTGATAAAATCCTTTGATAATTCAATTATCTTAATTATCCTTCCGGTGCTTAATCATTGTCGAGAAATTTGAAAAGGATTTGGAAATCATTGATTTTTTGTCACTCTTTAATTTTCAAAAATATAAATCTTAAATTTTTTGGAATAAAATATTTTAATAAAAATGTTTCCCAAAAATTTATAAAATCATATTTCCATGAATTCCATAAATGAAAACTCAAAATATTTCCTCAAATGATTTTATCCCCTACAACCATTCATTATTTGAAATCCTTATCTTCTTTTGAAATCCATGTAAAATTGTTCCTTTCCTCATGAATTTTATAAATCAAATCCCAAAATATTGCTTTGTAAACCCATTTATGGTTTTGAAAACCATGTCCTGTAATACTTCTCCATTGTAGCAATTATTTGTTTATGAATTTCATAAATGAAATTAAAAACAATTTACCCAAACCATTCACCTTTTTCATATTTGGTTTTGCCCACTTTTGGTTTACTTATGAATAAATGAAACTTTATTTGTTTATGAATTTCATAAATGAAATTAAAAACAATTTACCCAAACCATTCACTTTTTTCATATTTAGTTTTGTCCACTTTTGGTTTACTTATGAATAAATGAAACTTCATAAAAAATTCTCATTTTTTAGTGAAAACCATCCAGTGTTTCTCTTCCCCATGGTTTTGAAAACCATGTCTCCCTTTTTCAACTCTCTTTTTTACTTCTATAAAAACTTTGGATAAAAAGTTATCCAAATTTTCTCTTCACGGGATTTTCCTCTTTTTAATTATTTTCCTCCTTATATCCATAGCTAAAAACATTCATTTGTCTGTTCTGTAAAATTTTATTTTCACCTCTGTAAAATTATTCCATAGGGAGGAAATTTCTTTATAACATTGGAATGATTTATTTTTTAAATGTACTTCTGAAACATGTATCTTCATTTTTAGTTGCATGAGGATCTTTCACCTATAAGCTCATTTCAGAAAAATACAACTTTAAAAGTCTTCCCTCCATTTTCTCCTTCCGTACAAACTTTATAATATATAAATTTGCTTGCATATCTCATAGACCTTCCCGCCTAACATTTATAAATTCAAAACAATGTAAAAAGTAGTTTTACAACAGCCTTATGGGGGTAGTAGATGGTAAATGATTTAGGTAGGTGGGTTCCACAATATATGAAATGATAACACGTGTAAATGGCATTTAAAGTGAAACAACTTTGTGGAGGAGGTAGGTTAAAAGTCCAATAGGCAACCCCCACGATTTAACATTTCACACATCTCAAAGCAATTTATATAATGGTTTTTTAATGTGTGAAATGCGGGGTGGGGACAAGGTTTGAATGGGCACAAATAATATTTTAACTAATTTGACTTATGGATTTTGACTTTCGACCCCTGTAGTACATGGTAACAAATGTGGTTCTCGTTTTTTGAGATAAGGGTTGGTCTCAATTTTTTATTTTTATTTTTAATAGTAATTCTATATTATATAAATAATTAATTTTATAAAAATATAACATTATATTTCTATAAAATTAAAATCATTTAAATAATATAAAATTATTATTAAAATTAACCAACATATTGCATAATGACCATTTCGCCACAGGAATTTGTATATGTCTGAGGCTTTCTGGGAGACAAATTGGCAATTATATAAAAACAAATTGCAGTCTTCTTTGGTGTAAGAAATAGCTATAACACTCCGTTTCGGTAAGGATTAGCCTTATTACTATTTGACCCTATTGGTCCCTTTGTGTTGTGTTAATGAGGCTTTGCTATGAGACAAATTGGAAATTATATAAAAACAAATTGCAACCTTCTTTGGTGTAAGAAATAGCTACAACACTCTGTTTGGGTAAGGATTAGCCTTATTACTATTTGACCCTATTGGTCCCTTTGTGTTGTGTTAATGAGCACTTGTGGGGTTGTTTGGGAATATGGCCAACCCATCTAGACTCATGTCAAGATCCTCGCTTAGGAGGTGGTCATTGGTTACCATGCCACAACTTCACCGGGTACTCAAGTTGAGATATAATGTATGGAAATTTGAGTCCTTCAAGATCGACAGACATTTTTTGATATTAAGCTTGCGGATGAATTTTCTCGTTGGCTCCCTAACCTCGGACAAACCAAGGGTAGGAGAAACTAGTACATGCACTATGTTAACCTTCATTGGCAGTTGAAGACACTTTTGCGACGAGTCCTAAAAGAAAATTGTGAGGGCATAAATGAGATAATATCTTTCCTTAATGATATTCAACATAATCAATGGAAAATGTAGGATAATTTGGCCAAGCTAGAAGCTTTATTAGCTCATATGGAGAAACACATTCAATACGAGCTCAAGTTCCAAACACCCCTTGATACTAGTCTAAATGATCTACCTCCTGTGACATCCTTAGATGTCTGAATTGCTTTTATGTTTTGGTTGCTTTTAGTGTTGTATTTGGTCCTTGGGATATATGATGTTTCCTGCACTACTATTATTTTTGTTTCCTATAGAACCTAGTTACATCATATACTGATCAACAAGTCTAGTCAGAGTGAGGATGGTATAATTTTGTAAAAGAGCTATAAAAGATGTAATATTTTAATTAATAGAAAGCTTACAAAAACACAACAACTATAACAACACTTCAATTTACACTTAATTTTACATTAACTTTATATAGAAATAAAGTAATTAAAGTTAACTCATTTTCTCTTCTTTTTTTAATCTAGTTTATCTTAATTTTATATTTGTTAATTTTTATTTCTTATTATTGTTCTTATTTTCTTAATTAATTTTACTCATTCTACTTCTCTTCTTTTTTTAAATTTCATTTTTTTAATTTTATATCTATTAATTTCTATTCCTCATTCTTATGCCTATTTCCTTAATTGATTTTGCTCATTTCTATTCTTTCTTTCTTTAAAATTTAACAACTTAACTCTATTTTGTAACTCTATTTTGTAAGTCAATGGTGGACTTGCCTTTAGGTTTCACAATTCTATCTATATATAAAGCTAAAATCGAATCCACCATCCACCTACACAATATAGTTGACTTGGTTTTAAATTTATATATATAATATTATAATATGAAGAAAAATCTCATTAAAAACAAGTACATTTTTGTGCAGCATAGGGGTATTTTTAGAGTACAATTTTGTGCAACATGAGTTTTCACTTGAAAGTTCAACAAGTTTTTTTTTCAGAATATCATTGAACATTCAGCCTATAATAATAATAATTGAGTGGTTTTGGAATTAAATGTAAAAGGTGAACCTGGTTTTAATTGAGTGTAAAAAATAGACATGAAGTGTTTTCTAATTAAATCTAAAAATAGATCTTACTTGACTTTGAGAGTCTTGGCATTCACCTAAACCAATGGTCTTACCCCATTAAACTTAACCATACAATCTTAAATATTTTAAATTTTAAATATTATGTTTTATTTATTTTTAATATAAAATTTAATTTTAAATAGCAAAAAATAATAACAATCTTTTGTTTAATCAGCTTTTTATTATAAACTAAATATTCATGAATATAAACCTTTAAAATAAAATTTATATTATCATCGTAATATAATATAATGTAAAATAATAATCTTTGTTTAATCACATTTTAATTATAAATCAAATATTCATAAATATAGTATTTGAAATAAAAGTTATAGTATCATCAAATTTTCATTTATTTTTTAAATTGGATAGATTAATAAATAAAAATAAATAAATTGCTAAAACAAAACTAAATTTTATATATATCAATGGTGCTTAGTTTTGACATTAGAGCACTAATGTTTCACATTAGTATTAAAGTATTGGTGCACTAATACTTTTAGATCGTCAATGTTCTTATGATCTTAGAGCATTAATGTGCCACATATGTATTGGAGCATTATAAATATTTAAAATTTAAGAAAAAAACAACAACAACATTTACAAAACCCTTTAGCACCAATAAAAAATCTATACGAAAACCTTCATACTTACTATTTGTGTTTTTCTTAGAATTTTTCTCAAACTTATAACACTAAAATCCTCCACGAGTAAGTGATCTTGCTGTGTTTTCAAATTGGACAATTAAGTAGGTGAAGAAGGTGCAATTTGCATTTATGGAAGCATATCCATTACATACAAGTATTGTTGGGAAGGGGTCCCTAGGGTCAGTTAAGTCAAGTTTTGAATAAATTTTGGGCAAATTTTATAATATCTTTTTGTAGCGAATGTAAAGTCTCTGCAAAATGTGGAAGCGGAGCGCGAAGCTAGTTGAAGTCAAAGGGGATTTATTCCCTTAGTTGGGTAGGTGATAGAGTTGTTTTGAGACCCGCCCATGGTCCGCGAACTATGGTATTGTAAAGAAAATGCTATATATAGTTGAGTCATAGCGAGTCTAAGAAGAAATCATATGGTGAAGAATCATTATAAGGGTAAGGTTCTAAGGAAGGAAAAGTTTGTTTCCTGTACTTAGGCAAAAAGGGAAGTCTCCTGCAGCTGAGTCCGCAGACACCTTGGTAAGTCCGCAGGCTAAGTGCGCAAGCCCCTGCAGCTGAGTGCGCAAGGAAAAGAAGTCTGTAATTAAATGCTTATACTTAATAAAGACTATTTTCGGCCGAAATTGATGCATTTGTGTCTTATTAGTTCTGGTAAGTTCATGTATCTTCACTCTGTGATATATTTTATATGAATTAGTGCTTGTTTACTGCGCGAAAGTGGTAGATCTGTAATATTTATGTATGATAAGTACAATTAAGTACCTTTGTGAAGACCTGGAAGTCGTTTAGATAGATTTGCAGTAGTTATCTGTTCGGAAAGATTAGTGCCACGCAAAGGTATACCTAAGCCATAGGGACTTCAGGAAACCATCACATAGGCCTCTAGATGCATAAAATTGGTTCTAACATCCCCCAATACTGCTTCGGGTGAGATTGCAGGCTACGCTATGTAGGTTGTTGCTGAAAGGGCCAACAATTAGGGTTTTGTTGGTTGGCGCAGATAACGTTGAACCTGGGTCAGGCCCCATCAAGCCAACAAATGGTTATGTTACCGAGACCAAGATCTATTTGATGAATGTGTGATGTCGAATAAGTTGTTCCCTACTAAGAAAGAAAACGAGAAGTGGCTCAATCAAAAGTTGCACACGTTTGCAGCTCAGGAGAACAGAAACCCATGACTATCCAAGGAACGGTGGTTGAATAGATACATGTACACAAATGAAAACGAAGCCTTTTTATGTTTCTTCCCTTGTGAATTGCACGAGTGGCTGTCTAGATTAGTGGACGGTTAGGGTACATGGAGGCTTGACGACCCTATTGTGTGGACTCCAAAGCTAGTGAAGCACCTAAAAGCTTCAAAAAATAACATCATGTGGGTTGTTGATCACTAGATTGATCGTACCTTAGGAGGATTCGTCACTGAGCTCGTGATTGATACAACCATCAACTATAGCGAAACACAGCACAAGCTCTTCAAGGGACCGCAGGGTAAGTATTTAAAATCTCTGAAAACTTGGATTAAGATGTTGTTGTGTGAAAAAAGGGTTATACCATTACCTTGATGTTTGGGACTACGCAAAGTGGAAAACCCTTCAGAAGGAACGAAGAATAAGGCTCTGAATACAGTCCGTTGTTAGGATCCTCTTCCAACGACGACGAAGGAATTATTTTGAGTACACCTCAAAGCGAACTGCAGATAGTAAGTTAGGGTATCCCAAGGATACCTCACCCATCCACTCCACCTCCACCTCCACCTCTTCCGCATACACCTACACCTTCACCTCCACCTCCACCTCTGCCGCATACACTTGCACCTTCACCTCCACCTCCACCTCTGCATCAACCATTCAACATGGCGAACACAATGAAGATTCCAATCTTGTAAGGGGTAGGAAGCGAAGACCCCAAGAAATTCTGGTTTGTTGCAAATGTTGTGTGGACAAAGCAGCAGATTACTGATGATAATATAAAGAAATCATAAGCGCTGTAGGATAGGGTGCTAACTTGGTATATTAAATTATGTCAAGATAGACCTAGTGCGACATTGATAGAGACTTAGCAAGCATTGAAAAATGAGTTTAAGAAGCCTAAGTCTCAGGCGCAGTCTGTAACGGAGTTTAAGGAGATACAACAAAAGGTAAATGAGTCTGCATGGGACTTTGATCAGAGGTTAAATTTCCTAATCCAACAGGCTAACATGTCAATCATGGATTCTTAGTATAGGGACGGGTACATCATGTCCCTCCTACCACATCTAAGATTGTCATTATCGCAACAAAAGATAGGAACGCAAGAGGAGGATGTGGAAATCGCAATGAGGTTGGAAGCTTCACCAATACAGGATACAAATGTAGGAGTGCAATAGATTCAGTCGCAAATGGCAAGCCTGCAAATGGAGTTACAGTACTTAAAGACAGGGAAGGAAGCTCAGCCGAAGGTGCGTGCTGAAGTCTGGTGTATAAAATGAAAAGACAAGGGACATGATAAGGATCACTGCCCTGTTTATTAGAATTACTTGATTGGAGGAGGTGATGTGCCTCTGAAGCTTGAAAACATTGCGGGACCGAGCACAAGAGTACCATTATGGTGTGTTATCTACCAGATAGCTGGGAAGCACACGACGGATAATTGTCACCTCTTGTAGAAGTTTGTTTAGACACCGCAAAAATTATTTTGTACTTTCTGTAAATCCATTGAACATGATGAGAGAAACTTTCGAAGCTATGAATTAATGATGGAGCAGACCCCTACGTATTGGATGCATGCGGAAAATCGGCCTCAGGATCAAGGAACGGGTGCAGTGCGTGGAGGATTTCAAGGCCGTGGAAGAGGAAGAGGAGGAGGGGCTGGCAGAGGTCATGGAAAAATCATCTGTTATAACTGTGGCGAAGTAGGACATTTTGCGCGTGATTGTCAGAACCCTACACATCCTTGTTGTCAATATTGTAGATAGTTTGATCATGTGATAGAAGATTGCCCAGTGTTGATTGCTAAGATGCAAGAGAAAAAGACGCGACAACATATGCAAAACATAAAGATGATGAGGGCAAAGCCTCGCGAAGAGGATCATAACATCAATATCGTAACGCACAGTGGTATGGCCATATGAGAAGTTAAGGGAAAGCAACTAGAAGCTGAAGGATGGGGCGCAAGGCTGCCGAAGAGGAAGTCAGATTTGATCTCAACAAGGCTAGAGAAACTTTTATGGATGCCAAGAAGAATTTTGTTGAAGCTTCTATGTCAGGGAGTCAAGAAAAATCAGCTAGAAACAATGAAGTAGAGGACATGGATCCCTTGTTATTGGCTACCTTTTTGAAAACTTGTATGAAGTTGTTGCAGGATAAGAAGGTGGCATAAGGGCTCCGGGAGCTAATTGATAAATGTACGGATAAAATCAAGACTCCTCCCAAGCAGCACACTGTGAGAAAATTGGGTAAACATAAGAAGCATACAAGCCGTGAGATGAGGTTGACCATGCAGATTGGAGAGTATGAAATGCATCAAGTTATCCTGGATCTAGGATATGATGCGGATGTATTGCCTAAGTAGACCTGGGAAAGGATGGGGAGACCTACGATACAATGGTATCCTATACAACTACGCATGGCCAATCAACAGAAAATCATTCCTATGGGCCGGTTGTATGGGGTTACGTAACAGTCGACATTGAAGGAGCAAGCACTCTGGATGATTGTGAATTAATTGAAATAGTGTATGACAATAATCCTTACCCTGCGCCATTAGGGATTGATTGGGCCTTCTACATGGATGTTTTAATTACCTTGAAGTGGAGGATGACATTTGAAAGGAAGGCGTTGCGAGTTATTGTACCAATAGATCCTACAGAGGGAGCGCGCTACACTAAACCGGTCCGTGACTATGTGGAGGACGATGACTTGGATCAAATATACAATATTACTACGTGTGATGAATATTGGATCAATCCTACTGCAGATGGGTGAATTGCATGGGATAGAGATAGTTCTTGTACCTTAGATTCAGATGAAGAGCTTGAACACTGGCAGAATAGATTGCATGAAGTATCTACACTACGTTGCAATATGATGACAAAATCGTTGTGGTGTGTATCAACAGATGTAAGGAATCTCTCGCATTATGATGGCTTAAATGATGTTAATTTATTTTTGGATGAGTTTGGAAGGGAGGTGCCTGAGGAACATCGATTTCGGGCACTGGATCTGGCACTACGCACTACGTCTTCCCGTTGTTGGGGTATGCATAAGGATAGCTTCACTAATTCGAAGTAATACAGGCGGATGATGAAGCTAAGGTTTGTTTACGCTAATACCCAGATGACTGAAAAATATAGTGCAAAGGATGACCCACGCGAGCACTTGGCGCAGTGGACTAAAGATTGGGGAGAAGAGCCACAACAAGAATGGGTGCATATCTTCTATCACACCTTAGATAATATTCCAATGAATTAGTACTTGGAAACAGAGCTACACCATGGGACAACTGAATGGGATATCTTGAGGGAAATTTTCCTATTAACTTTTAGCTTTGAGGATGGATTTGAGTGCATTGATGAAGCACTCTAGGAAATTAAAGCTGCTATCTTTAGAACCCCTGAAGAGCCGGTAGAATGGGTTCAACTGGACTGGAATACCCAACTGTGTCATGCGCTGAAATTCTACAATGTGACTACAGAAGAAAAAGAAGAGGATCCCCGGAATATCAACATTCCAGAAACCGAAGGAAAGTGAGTTCAAGGACCTAAAGTAGTGAACCCTGACATAATAGAACCGTTGAAGACTAGGCAAGTAAACATTGGTTCCGACGCGCAGCCTAATTTTGCAAAGATAGGTGATTATTGGGACGAAGATACAGTTGATAAAGTGGTGGAACTGTTGCGCAAATACCAGGACTTGTTTCCCACCAAGTTATTGGATGTGAAAGGAATAGAAGGGGATCTATGAGTAATGAAGATCACCTTAAAGCCTGATGCGAAGCCTATGAAACAGAGACCTTACCGTCTAAATCCTAAGTATAAGGAGAAGGTGTGCAAAGAGTTGGACAAAATGCTAGAAGATGGAATCATTGAGCCAGTAGAAGAGTCTCATTGGGTAAGCCCTATGGTTGTCCAGGAAAAGAAACAACAATGTGAAATCATGATATGTGTGGATCTGAGAAAGCTTATTGATGCATGCAATCATGAACCATTTCCAACCCCGTTTACGGATGAAGTTTTGGAGAATGTTGGAGGGCAGGAAGATTATTCGTTCACTAATGGGTTCTCAGGATACCATCAAATTAAGATCATGCCAGAAGATCGCAGCAAGATGACCTTCACGACAGAGTGTGGATGCTTCCAGTAGACAGTAACGCCATTCGGGCTTAAGAATGCGCCTGCAATCTTCTCAAGGGTTGTAATTGCAACATTTAAATATTTCATCCATAAATTCTTAGAAGTGTATTTTGATGACTGGACTGTTTTTGGATTGGTAAAGTGCCATGTTACAAGTCTACACCTTATGTTGGATACTTGTTGCAGATACCAGATTGCCCTAAATCCGAAGAAATGTATCTTTTTTGTGCCTTATGGGATATTGCTCAGCCATGTAGTCTGCAAGCATGGATTAATGGTAGACCCTATGAAGATAGTTGTGATTGTCAATTTAGAAGCTCCGAAGATGTAAAGCAGTTGCGCGCAACGCTAGGACACATTGGTTACTATAGAAAGTTTATAAAAGCTTATGCACAAATAACTATGCCGATGGAGAAGGACACGACTTTTTGGTGGGATGAGGAGTGTCAATGTAGTCTGGATGTGTTAAAGGAAAATATGGTGACTGTGCACATTTTGGTGTTTTCAGACTGGAAGAAAGTATTTCATGTACATGTTGATGCTTCATGTATTGCATTGGGTGCGTATTAACCTAGCCAGGAGAAGGAAAAATTGATCATCCTATAGCCCTCACAAGAAGAAAATTATTAGAGGTCGAGAAGAATTATTCAACTACAGAGCGTGAAGGACTGACGATGGTCTACACACTGTAGAAATTCCGACATTACCAGTTAGGCATGCATTTCAAAATGTAGATAGATCACCCCGCTCTCAAGTACCTGGTCAATAAGCTTGTGTTGGGGGGGAGATCTATAGGTGGTTGTTGCTTTTTCAGGAATATGATTTTGAGGTAATTTGAAGCCTAGACAATTAAACATGGGACCAGATCGTCTATCCAAGATCGAGACAGGCGAAGAACCTACTAGTATAGAAGAAAGATTGCCGAATGCACAGCTCTTTGTTGTATGTGTCACTGATGATCATTTTGCAGATATAATCCAGTTTCTAACTACTAGCACAGCCCCGGAAGGATATTCTACCCAATAGAAAAATGAATTAGTGGTCCACGTGACCGACATTTCTATGACCGTAGGACACTTGTATAAGATAGGCACTGATGAAATACTACGTCGATATGTTCCGAAGTTTGAATGAACTAGCATCCTCGCCGAAGCACATGGAGGAGTAGTAGGAGGACACTATGCACCCAAAGAAACCGTGCAGAAGATTCTATGCACAGGATTATGGTGGCCAACAGTTCATAAGGATTCTAAGACATATTGTAGGGCATGTGATGCTTGTTAAATGACGAGGAAGCCATCACGGATGGACGAAATGCCCCTAAATCCTCAAAATTCGATACAAGTCTTTGCCAAATGAGAGATTGACTTTTTAGGTCCGATAAACCACCAGGGAAAAAGACGGGTCCACAGTATATTATTGCTGCGATTGAGTATTTGACAAGATGGGAAGAAGCACAACTGGTGAAAGACTGTAGCGTTGCTACAGCTGCGAAGTTCCTATTTGAATATGTCTTGACAAGGTTCGGGTGTCCTAAGATACTGATGAGTGATAGGGGTACGCATTTTCTAAATGAAACTATTGCCATGATGCTTGAAGAATTCCAGGTCTATCATCAAGAGAGTACGCCCTATCATCCTTAGGCAAATGGTACGATTGAAGCATTCAATAAAATCATGGAGACTGTGTTGACAAATATCTACAGCACACGGAGGAACGATTGGGATGTAGGCATACCAGCGATCCTCTGGGCATATAGGATGATGTACAAAAAGTTGACAGACCAAACTCCATTTAGGTTGGTCTATGGGATAGAGGTTGTGATGCCCATGGAGTATATTGTGTCGAGTCTGCGTATTGCAACATTGACTGATATGGCGATTTGCGAGACTATGGAGGAATGCCTCGTGCAATTGTTGGAGGTATAAGAAGACCGATTTCTAGCAGGATTTCATTAACAGGTGCAAAAGAAGCGCGAGAAGGCCTGGCATGATTGACATATTAAGTTGCGCACCTTCAAGGTGAATGACTTGGTCCTACTTTACAATAGCAAATTTACAAAATTTGCTCAGAAGTTTCAAATGCATTGGTTGGGACCCTATGTAGTCAAGAAAATTACAGATTGTGGCATAGTTCAACTCGCGAAGCTGAGTGTGGAATTAGTTCTGAGAAAAATTAATGGAAGTCGATTGAAATTGTATCAAGGGGATCTTGCCCTTGTGCAATGACTACATGATGGCGGGGTAGTCTTAGTACTCCAGGCAACTGCAAGGAGGTGCGGGACTATAAACTACACTGCCTAAAAAGTGGAAAAGAACGAAGTAAGGGGGCTGCACGAAGGAAGCAAGAAGTGCGCTAGAAGGAGCTACACTAGGAGGGTTGTACCATGAAGAATGGTGCCGCACAGCAGGGTCTAAAAATAACTGTTGGATACATTGTAGTTGATTGGATGACGAAAATCCCATTAGGAGGAGCGGGTAAGCTGCATTTATGGCACAAATATTTCGCAATCTGTCGCCAAAGATGCATTTATGATGATAAATTGGAAGGAATGGTTGGATTTGAATTTGAAATCGCCTACAAATCTGGCATGCTGGCCTGCATTACAACACTTTTCTTTCAGAAAATTTGCTGCCAGAAATATTATTGTATGTCTATGAACCGAGAAGATTGGGAAGAGATTTTTAAGCGTCCAGGGCTAGCTAACGTATCTGAAACCTTCTGAAATGCCTTTGTAGACAACATGATAGCCACTAACTCCGCAGAAGCCGCGAGTTCTGAAGCCTCTGTCTCTGAAGCTGCAACCCCTGAAATCACGTCTGTGATGGAAGCCAAATCATCTGTGCCTATGGTGCCGAGGTCGCTTAGGTCTAAATCATCTTCCACTTAGGAAAAATAGAAGAAACCACAGTTTGTTCCAATGAGGTTGTAACCGAGGAACAACCCTATAGAGATTCGGAAGAAAGGGAAGATGGACTAATCCAAACAGCCACATGAAACCCTAGATCTTGACGAAGAGGAACTTCACGACGGGAATGAAGATTTGGGTGCTGAGGAGGAAGGTGAGCCTATCACTAAGCTCCCAAAGCATCCCTCCATGAAAAGGAAAAGTGAAGTTCTCGAAAGATCTTGATTCTGACAAGTTTATGGTCTCTACACCGTTGTTGCTGGAAAAGGTGGTATTTGAAGGCGCGCTCTTAGGGCGCATCCCTGCACTTAAAATGGAAGATTGGGATCTAGCTGATCACGAAAAATTTCCGCAATTGGCACCAAACAAGTATTTTGCCAAGATCTATTATGAAGAGACATGAGTCACACAACTGGAGCCTATGAAGTGGGTTGTGGGGGTTGAGAAGGCTAGATTGCTAAATATGCTATGGGTACCACATTTCAGAAGAACCACTATCAACACAGTGTGCGTACACCAATTACTAACATTGGTTCATGATGGGTGTCTCTGGCTGGGAGATCCCATCCCCATCATAGATATGTTGATCCACTGCATCACAAGGTTGCCCTACCAAGGGGTGGATCTAGCCGAGGATTTTGGAGGCAAGAGTAAGGAAAAAAACTCGCAGACAAACGAAGAGCGAGTTTGGCTTAGTGAATAAGTCGCGTGGATACTCTATTTGTTCCATCACAGACAAGGTGGTGCAGTTTGCCCCCAGATTTTTGCTTGCAAGGTCATGAGAAAGTGTCGCATGGATGAGGTGCTAGTGCTAGTCATTTCATTGGCTGCACAATGCGCAAAGGGGGTGCAATACAACTGAGCACAATATTTGAGTAAGGAGTTTTTGTTAATTGTCGTGAAGCACAGAACGACGGCAAGGCATTCCACTATTCCTGGATGTTGTTGTTAATTTCCCTAGTTGCGTGGAGACTTCCAGAAGATAGTTAGTTCCCTCCATAGGATGTTGATTTACCAAAGGCCGCGAAGTTCGCTTCGCTGTGGGAAACAAAGGATCCGGAGAGGGTCATGGAGACAAAGATATTATGGGTGCTAGTCGAGATGGACCTCCACACGGTGATCAGCCATAGGCTGAGGCCGTCACCAACCCTGTTTGAGAAGTTAGAGGCATACGCGGGGTTCGAGGTGGATTTTCACAACGTGTTTATCTGCGCATGACGAGATCCAAAAAAGGTCTGGTACAAGTTATCGTACCTAGTCAATGAGGTCGATGTGTAGGAAATTGTGGGGAAATGGCCAGGGGAGTGGTTATAGCCCATAGATCTCGGCGTCAAAACAAGTAAGGGTGGAGAGAGTTCCTTTGTGCATATGATAGTAGCGTAGAAAAAGAAATAGGTTGAACAGGCAAGAAGCCGAGAAAAAGTGCACATAAAAAGAAGGAAGTTGTTGAAAAGGAGCGCACCTCTAAGGAGACCACAATGGAAGTTGAGGAGTCTGCTTCTCAACATAATGCAAACAAGGAAGGGTCCAAGGAGGAAGGAGGTGGTGGTGAGGAGAAGAGAACTCCTTTCAGAATCACAAAGTGCCAGAAGGAGATGACTTCTAGACCCAGGAAGAAGCTGAAATCAAAAAAGCACGTACATGTAGATCCAATGGTCCTCACTGAGGGGGGCTTGGATGAGATAGGAGATAAGATCCATGATACAACAACCGAACTGTGGCAACAATTTGAACAATAGTACCTACAAATGTTGGAGAACATGCAGAAGGATCTGCATGAGTTGCAGATTCAAATAGGCCGACTTCAAGTGAGCGTGGGATAGGCGAGCGGGATTCAAATGAGCCTATAGCAAGCGAGCACAATTGTTCTAGAGACAGATAGGACTCTGGACCTCAGATTCCTACCATTACCAAAGGGATCACTGCGTGCATAGGAAGATGAAGAAAACACCCAATTAGCACAGATCAAGGATGTGGGTGTCAACCTAGTAGCACTATTGTTTTAGACCCTCCACGCACTCCATCAGGGATTATCATATGAGATTCGGGTCATAGAGCAGTGCGCGCTACTAGTCATCAACGAGGTAAAGACGAACAATGAACAGATCTTTGCAGAAAAGGCACAGGCCCTGAAAGAGAAGGAAGAACTAGCCACGTGCAGCCACACTTTAGAGGCAACCATTACGTAGGTATGTAATGAGCCTCCAAAGCTCAACATTCTTGAAGATCCAGCGTCAATAGAAAAGGTTGGGAAATTGGTTGTCATTGTAAGGGAATCCAAAGAGGAAATCAGCTAAGTCCAATTTGAATGGCACATGCAGATCTCAAAATTACAACTAAATTTGCAGCCAACTACTCTGCCAGAGGTCTGGGAGCAGTGTGGAGCAGCCATTAAAGAAGGAATGGAAACGTTAGATGCAACAGTTAAAGGCTGCACCAATCTTTTTGAACAAACAATGGAATTATGGATGACTCTGCAGGAGGACCCAACTTTGCAAAACAATATAACAAATATCCTGGAGAAGCAACAATAATTCGATGAACTTAGGGTGACTGTGTGCACTTTGGCGCCAGTCTAGTGCTTTTCTCGCTTAACTGAGGGGAAACAGCAGCAAACATAGATTGAGGAGCTGCAAAGAAAAGAGGCCATCTTGAAGGCTAGGATGCAGCCATGGACAGAAGAAGCAAGTCAACTTACTCTGTCAGTCTAAGAGAAATTGAAGACAATCTAGTAAACACAGCGGACAATGGGCCTCGCGGTGGAGGGACTTACAACAAAAAAGTTTGTCGAGGAAGTGCAGTAGGTTGCAGTGCAAAGTACTGCTGACTTGCAAGTGTTGAAGGTGGAGTTCAGCGAACTCCAAGCCAAGATTGTTGCGCCAGCTGAGTGACTCAAGGGCGAGTCGCCCAATTTGTGTTGGGGGCCTGTTGGGAAGGGGTCCTTAGGGTCAATTAAGTCAAGTTTTGAGTCAATTTTGAGCAAATTTTATAGTATCTTTTTGTAGTGAATGTAAAGTCTCCGTAAAATGTGGAAGTGGAGGGCGAAGCTAGAATTCGAAGGGGCTTTAGTCCCTTAGTTGGGTATGTGATAAAGTTGTTTTGAGACCCGCCCATGGTTCGTGGACCATGGTATTGTAAAACAAACGCTATATATAGTTGAGTCATAACGAGTCTAAGAAGAAATCATATGGTGAAGAATCATTTTAAGGGCAAGGTGCTAAGGGAAGGCTCCTGCAGATGAGTGCGCGAAGACCTTGTTAAGTCTGCAGGTTGAGTACGCGGGCCCCTGCAGCTGTGTGCACATGGAAAAGAAGTCTCTAATTGAACACTTATACTTAATAAAGATTGTTTTGGGCCGAAATTGATGCATCTATGTCTTATTAGTTACTTCTGCTAAGTTCATGTATCTTCACTTTGTGATATATTTTATATGAATTAATGCTTGTTTACTGCGCGAAAGTGGTAGATATGTAATCTTTATTTATGATAAGTATAATTAAGTAACTTCGCGAAGATCTGGAAGTCGTTTAGATAGATTTGCAGTAGTTATCTATTCAGAAGGATTAGAGTTGAACAAAGGTAGATCTAAGCCATAGGGACTTTAGGAAACCATCACACAGGCCTCTGGAGGCAGAAACCTGGTTCTAGCATCACCCAATACTGCTTCGGGTGAGACTGCAGCCTGCGCTATGCAGGTTGTTTCTGAAGGGGCCAATAGTTAGGGTTTTGTTGGTTGGCATAGATAATATTTAACCTGGGTCAGGCCCCATCAAGCCAAAAAGGATGCCATAGTTGTATTGGAAATAAGCACCTTTTAGCGAAATATGCTACTATCAAATCATGTACTCGACTTAGTGTCATGCCCTTACTACTTGTGAAAGATATGAACAACTCTCTAACACATGCACATGGATGGAAAATAAATAAATGTCAAACATAAGGGAAAGTTATTTAATATCGTCATCTTGTCTTGTAACATTTAGAAAATGTGCACGTTTGAGGTCCTCAATTTTCCATGGGATAAGACTACATACAAGGCACTCTTACCTAGGGGTCGGATATTTATGGAACTAACAATCATATTTATTAACATGAATTGATCATGTTTGGTAGAAGGAAGAAAAAGGTAGTTATTCCCTTTTATAAAAAAAAGAAAAAATCATATGAATAAGATGTATATGCTACTTATGTGGAGAATCCTTCAAGAGGCTATAACATGGATGCTTCAAAGGGATGGGGATCAAGAGAGATCAACTCTTTCTCTAACTGCATGACCTGGCTTTCGTCAACTTTGTCAAACAATGACATCATCTTCTTCCAGACCTCATGAGGACAATTGATCCCACTTTTATGAAAATGAGTCTCTCGAGCATATAAGTCGTAATGACCTTGAAACTTAATATTTATTTCCATCAATGACAAACTTAATCTAGTCATCCTTTGGATTTGGAATAGTAGTCTTGGTATACTTTCAAAGCCCTTTTCTCTTCAAAAGGGTTTCATATTTAGTGCCCAAACAACATAATTATGTCCATCAAAACTGACATGATAAATCATGGGAGCCATATTTATATTTCTAATAGATCATATATTATCTAAATTAGGTTCCAACTGAAAAATCAATCAACCCATATTCAATCATGATAGGATTCGACTCAACATGGTTTGTAGAAAACGAGGCAAGGTTAAAACAATTAGCTTTGATGCCATTTTGGGGAGTGAAGAACCTCTAAAATAGAGCAAAGAAAAATATAAAGAAATAAACAGAAGAGTAATCATGCTTCAAGTTTATGGGTGGTGTCTAAAGACACCATTATAGCACTTGAGCACAACACATTGTAATCAAAGCATCACAATGCAAGATTTGCATATCAATCATTGTTCTTCATCATGGTGATTTGACTCGTAGGGTCCTTTATTTATAGTTTTTGAATCCAACCAACTTCCTTAAATTTTGGAATATGATGTCCACAAACAAATGTTGGCAATCTCAACCATTTCCATGAAATCCATGTTGTTTTGTTGGCTAGTCAAATATTGTATTCAACCCAAAGGTCATTGGTTAATTGACTACTCATGTTGACCAAATCATCTAGTCTATTCCCTTAACCACTTAGTCAACTTCTTTGACCACTTAGTCGACTACTCCACTACTTAACCACTTGATTAACCCATTGACCATTTAGTTGACCATAAAGTTGACTACTCTATTAGTCGACCACTTGAATAACTATCTCTTGTAATTTGATCCTTAAACCAACTATCTCTAAAGCTCTAAAGGTGTGATGAGCCAACATAATCTTAGGTTCCAAAACCCCCCATCAACATAACATTTTGGAGGTTCATGAGGTGAAATTATGTTGACATGGAACTCCCCCTTAATTGTAGCTTGTTGAATCCCTAGCATATCACATATATTAATGAACTTGGTTTTTGTACAACGGCTTCATAAATATATCAACAATTTAATCATCTAATCAGATCTCAAACACTAATGAGTCAACTACATTATTTTCTAGCCAATACCCTAAATAATTCCTTGAGCCTTTCAAATACATGACTCTTATTTCTTAAGAAATAAACCTAAGTAAAACTTGAGAAATCATCAAGAAAGGTTAAGTTATACTTCTTCTGATCCGGATCTTGGGGGAGGCCCCCAAGATCTAAAAAATTGAAATGGATCTTGGGGGGGACGCCCCCAAGATTTGAAAAATTGCAATTACAAAAAGAAAATGAGAGAACACACAGTAAATAAAACCACAAGGAAACTTTTTATTAGAACTAAGAATAACTGTAAAAGCTACATTGCAGTGGACAATTTGTCCTTTTACAAAATCGGACTTGTTACTTATAGCCTTTTTCGATTACAATACCACGGGTACATTCCATGGGTGAATGAATACCATGGGTGGATGTCACAATACCATGGACAAATACCATGGGTGAAATGAATACCATGGGTGGATGCCACTTACAATACCATGGGTGGATAAATACCATGGATGGATGCCATTTACAATACCATGGGTAAATTCCATGGGTGGATGAATACCATGGATTGATGCCATTTTCTCTTTGGATCATTTCTCCCTCCTTAGCAACAGTCCCCATTGCGTGAAGTTCCCTCCTATGAAGCCTTTGTTGAATATGAAGAGCCACTGAAGAGAAGGGTTTAATGTGGTTAACCCATAACCATGATGAACGAAGATCTGAGGATAGAGATACCCTGTAATGCTTGTGACCAACTGTGATACTGATAGTGTGTGGCCTAGAAAATGGAATTCGATGAAGTGTGGATTTATGGATGACCCATAGCCATGATGAACAAAGATCCGAGGATAGAGATACCTTGTAATCATTTGTGACCAACTGTGATACTAACAGTGTGTGGCCTAGAAAATGGACTTCGATGAAGTGTGGGTTTGTGGATGACCCATAACCATGAAAAACGAAGATCCGAGGATAGAGATACCCTGTAATGTTTGTGACAAATTGTGATTCTAACAGTGCGTGGCCTAGCAAATGGACTTTGATGACAAGGATTTTGTGTGGTTGACCCATAACCGTGATGCTGATTTTTGATGAAGTAGCAGGTGCCTACATAGCCTGGGGTGGGAGGGAATGTCTCCAAAGAACCCAAGCTGGATGTTGCTATGCTAAAACTAATGAATGTGAAGAAGGTGCCTACTAAAGTAGGGTGGGACAACACGTCTCCAAAGGGAACCTGCTGTGAATGTTGCTCCAGATTTAAAATGGACATAACTCGGTCAATATAACTTAGAATATTTATTATAACATGTTTTTGGAAACAGAATGACCATTCTGCATCTTCCCATCTATTGGAAATCCTTATCTGGACACTTTGGAATCTCATATTTGCGCTGCAACTGTTCCATTGTCATAAAAGTTCTAAAAAAATAATTGATTTTAAATTAGCGATATCTCCCACATTCAAACTCTGGTTCGACCCTTTTTTTTTTTAAATTGAGTGATTTTTCAATAGGAGCTCAGATTTGCAATCATTGTTCTGAAATTCTACCAAAAATAAAAAAATAAAAAAATAAAAAAATAAAAAAAATAAAAAAATAAAAAAATAAATAAAAAGTAAAAGAGTCGTCGTCCAGAAAAACTGTCATAAAAATTTTACAAAAAAGTTTGATTTTAAATCAGCGGTATCTCTCCCCATCCAAACTCCAAATTTGACCAAGTTCTCTTTTTTAAATTTGGGTGGTATTTTTCGCGAAGGAATCCAAGTCCTTGTTAATTTGTTTTGTAGATTTTTCCCCAAAAGTTTTGGATCTAATCTGCAAAACTCGCCACAATATAAAATAATAATAAAATAATATAAATAAATAAATAATAAATCTTCTTGCTTGGCCCAAGAAAGTGCTCTGTGATGGTCGCAACATGTGCCTGCAATTTGTTGAATATTGCTGCAAAATTTTGAAACTGGAATATGCATTAAACCCTCATTCCCATGGAATCATAATGTGCTCCAATACCACTGATACGGATCTTGGGGGGAGGGCCCCAAGATCTAAAAAATTGAAATAGATCTTGGGGGGTAGGCGCCCAAGATTTGAAAAATTACAATGCCAGAAAGAAAATGAGAGAACACACAGTAAATAAAACCACAAAGAAACTTTTTATTAGAACAGAGAATAGCTGTAAAAGCTACATTGTGGTGGACGATTTGTCCTTTTACAAAATGTGACTTGTTAATTATAGTCTTTTTTGGTTACAATACCATGGGTAAATTCCATGGGTGAATGAATACCATGGGTGGATGTCACAATACCATGGGCAAATACCATGGGTGAATGAATACCATGGGTGGATGCCACTTACAATACCATGGGTGGATAAATACCATGGGTGGATGCCACTTACAATACCATGGGTGAATTCCATGGGTGGATGAATACCATGGGTTGATTCCATTTTCTATTTGGATCATCTTCCCCAGGGAGAAATCGCTCGGGAGTTGCCACATTCTGAAATGTCTCATTAAACATTCGATCATAGTATTGATAGTGTTCATGTCCATTTTGTTCTGCTACATGCCATATCCCATGCACCTGTTGTGCGCCCTCTTTGGATAATCTAATAGAAAGAGAGTTCCTTTCTGTGTAAATATAGTGACAAGTAATACAATCAAAATGTGATTTTAACATGATAACCTCATCCAAAATGCTTTTGAGTGTGTGTGTGTGTGTGTGTGTGTGTGGCATGTTGTATGATAGTTGAACCAATCAATAGCCACCTTAGAATCACCAAAAACATGTATATGTTGGCATCCCTTTTCAATAGCAAAAAGAATAAATATTTTAAGACTAAATAATTCTGCAAAATTGTTTGTACTAGGTCCCAAGCCAAAGTTTAATTTGTATTTATGGTTATCATTTAAAAGAATTACAACTCCCCCTCCATAACTGCCATGTTGTGTTGACCCATCAAAATATTCCCAAGGTTTTGAATGGTCTATGGATTCCTCAGAAACAACATGTGATATATGACTTTGTTCCTCCTCAGGGAGAAGATTATATATAACTATAACCTGAGCGCTAATTACTTTTGAAAAGAAATCACAATTTTGAAAATTTTTACGATTCCTCCCAATCTAGATGCCCCATCCATTAAGGTTAAATCATACTTCACTCCTTCCAATGAAGCATTATTAATGTAGTGAAGTTCATTGTGAACAAGCCCTGGTGGTTTCTACACACGCCATGCTTTTCTAGTGTCGAAATATGCTTTATAATGCTTGCCTAGCACACAACCTATATAGAATCCCTTAGGTGGAAGGACATTTGGTAAACCAACGACCATGTTCTACGTTACTATTATCTTTAGAATTGGAAAAATTAGATGTTTGTCATTCATGCCAAAGTCTGATTTGATCATTAATTTGTGCAATAACAGAATTTGGTTCAACTCCTGATTGGGACAAGTCATAGAACTTACATCATCCATCCTTTGATTTGAGAACCCCTTTGGAAACAATTAACTTGTATTTCCTTAAATATTTGACAAAAGAACCAATTTGGCAAAAATTTGAAGACTTCACCAATCCGTGTCAGTTGGGAAAACAACAACAAATTTGTGCTCAAACTAGGCACATGATAGACATTCACAATTTTGTTGTGTCGACAAGGTACACCACCAAGTCTCGCAGTATTGAGAGTAATATCATATGCTAGATAAATATTTTTCTCAATGGACTTATCCAAAGAGAAAATTAGAGAAACATCATTTAATATCTAATGAGTGTACCCAAAATAGACTACTCATTCATTCTACATGGTGTGAGCATGCAATTATTGAGTTTCAACTAAGAAGGTGAAGTTGTCAATCAAATGACTAGTTAATCTCTCAGTCGACATGTTTCCTTCAAGTTGCTTAACCTTCTACTCTTCTAACAAGTTTTTTCCACGTCCCAACTTTCCACAATAGTGACATGTCTTCTTCTTTCAATACTTCTTAGTGGATTTAGATCCATCACTCTTTCCTTTAGCTTTATGGTCAAAGCATTTTGACTTTCTTCTTCTCTCCTTCAATTTGGACTTTCCCTTTCCTTTGAGCAATTAATCTTTACAACCAAGCTTTCCTTCATCCATAAACATTCATTGGTCCTTGATAAACATATCATACAAGGTGCCAAAAGTGTATTCCTTACCATCTTCATTATGTGATCTCCAACTGATGCAAAAATCAGGAACAAACACATCATAGGGTGTTCTTAAATTTATCAGGACCAATTCAATGAGCTATATGTATTTCTTTGAAAAATTCTTCCTGCATTCATCCAACTTCAACTATAGCTCTTTAACACGAGTCAGATTAGTCTTTTCAAAGGAATGGGGATTAAGAGATGTTACACAGTAATTTGTCACCGTTGGTCACCGTCCTTGTTACCCCCGCTGTCACACACTGGAGGATGCATTTACGGACCTATGACCAGTGACACAACTTGAAAACACTTGCATTAGAGTCTCCTAAGTATGAACTTCAAAATCCCTGAAGACACCCTTTGAAGATTAGCCCTAAAAAGTGCCCTATTTCCATTAGCGCGAGTCCACAGTGTCTTACCCGCGCCAATGGCTCAGTTCCTCCAAATAGGACGCGCCCATGGACGCGCTGTCACAGAACAAAGCCCGCGCCACACAAAATTAGTCATGATTTTTGGCCAACACGCACTGAAGTGTTTTTTCCTCCATTACTCATGCAGTTCTCTAGGAAAAATCCCATGGATATGATCGAGTGTCGTCTTTTTCATCCATGAAAACTCAGTCCAAAGGCTATTCTGGGACAATGCCAAATCTTCAGTAGGTGTCTGGATACGATAAATACTTCCACCTCTTCCATCCATAAATGCCTGTCACCCCACATTGAACAGGCTAGTGCTAGTGATAGTGTCAGAGTGTTGAAGTTTTGAGTAAGCTGAGATTATGCTAGATTGATAGTAAGAGCTGAAAGAGAGGTTATGCTGCCGGAATGTTGAGAGAGGAAGTGACTTTGCAAGGCATGTTCAACTGTTGACCCAGTTGGAGGAGATTTGCAGCGTCAAGCCTTTATTGGTTGTAATTCTTCTCTTTTTCTATTGAATAATGAACGACTGTTATTATGGTTCCACTCACATATTCTTCTGATAATATTTGAGTTATATCCTACTTGACTGATATATGATTGTATGATATTGGATTTTACGCTTGTTTTGGATTGTTCTTCGTTTGTGCAGGTGTCCATGCGTGGAACGTAAGGATAGTGACCGGCCAAAGCTGAAGGACAGGAGCGACACTTCTTCCACGACAAATAGCGTTGGATTCCAGGTAGGTCTTTTTGATCAACCTTTAAATTATGCAATTAGGAACTTGCGTGCAGCGTGTATGATTGTTGCTAGACCCCTGTGGGGCTAGTGGGATCGCCTCTGTCCGCAGAGGGGATTTACCGACCTCAACAATTTGGCGACTCCGCTGGGGAGTTCGTTGTTGATTGTGTTTGTATTGTTTAATTTGTAAATTGTGGACGGAGTCTGAAGAGCGGCCAGGTAGCCTTCGAAACACTTCTGCTATGCGGAAGTGAAGTAGATCAACGCCACTTCAGTCGATCTCCGGTTCAGTTTACAAATTGGACAATCTCAATTTTGCCTTGCATGTCGTTTTTCTCTTATTTGTTTGTCTGAATAATTTCTTTGATTAGAGTTCTTGTTATCTTTTACTTGCTAGCTCTGTCTAGCTTTTAGAAGCCAAGCCTGAGACCACCCGTTCTGTCTTTTTGCCTGGCAAACTCCGCCAGCGCGTTTTTTCTTTGAACAGTCGCGCTACTGGGCGCGAGCTGCTCTCAGACAACTCGCGCCAATATCTGTTTAGCGCGAGTTGCAGACTTACAGTCGCGCCGCACTGGTTAAGTTTTTTAATAAACTTGTTTGTCCGTCTCTTATACTTGGGTCTGTGTCTTTCTGCTCTTTATATGCCTTCTGGAAGTCTGTTGGATTGATATTTGGCTGGTGATTCTTCCATCCTTCAGTTGTTTGCCTTATCCATCGATTGTACATCTTGGCCTTTGTGGTTTTTGTGTTATCGAGCCTTCTGTTGGATTGATGAGTTACAGATCCGGTCTTTTGTTGATTGATTTCCATATCTTTCTGGTGGTTATATGAGTTTTACATTTCATACTGCAAGTATCTCGCTTTTAGCTTGCTTGTTTTTACCTGATTTCATTGTGACTTAGCTTACATAGTTCCTTGAAGATCTTGGTTTTTCTTTGCTTTGTTAGGTTATTGTTTATGTTTCAGATTTGGTTATAGATTTTTGGAAAATGAATTATTTGATTGTGAATATCTCTTGAAACACCTTAAGTGCATTATCATATTATTTTTAAAAGAAAAGAAAAAGATTTTTGCTTTTCGTTAATTAGCATGTTATGTTAGTTTGTTTTTTGCTTAAAAAAAAAAAAAAAAAAAAAAAAAAAAAAAAATTCTTGTTGATTAGATGCATTAGAACTTTTGGCATCGTTTTGTTTGTGTGAACCTCTTAACTCTTCTGTAGCTAGATTTCATCCAAACGAAACGAATACAATTCTTGCATGTAGTGGCATTTAGGACAT
>APFE030663226.1:73498-142785 GCA_000404065.3 Pinus taeda
CCAACTGGCATTTAATGTTGTTCCCTGCTCTGTGGGCTTACCGAACCTCCATGAAGGATGCCACTGGTTTCACTCCTTTTCAACTAGTCTACGGACTAGAGGCTACTCTTCCGATCGAATGTGAGATCCCTTCATTAAAATTAGCCGTCGAGCTGCTTCCTAACACTACCCCATTAGAAGAACGCCTCCTTTATTTGGAGCGTCTGGATGAAACTCGTCGCCTGGCTAATCTGGCCATCGAAACACAAAAGAGGCGGGTCAAATCTCACTTTGACCAGAATGTTCATCCACGTTCCTTTAATGAGGGAGACTTAGTTCTCCTATATGATCAGGCAAACGAAAAGTTAGGACCAGGAAAACTCGAATCCATGTGGTTAGGCCCTTATATTGTCAAGAAAGTCCTCGACAAAGGAGCCTATGAGTTAATAGATTATGAAGGAAATCCTCTCGCGCAGCCTCGTAATGGGCTGTATTTGAAAAGGTACTATGCGTGATGCTAGTGCGTTCCTTTTTGTATATACATGTACTTTAGCAAGTGTGTTGTCTAAGTGTGTTAAAATTTGTATAGACTCGATTGTCGCTTGTTGCTTATTGTGTTCTTCACTTTTTGTCCAGATGTCTAATACGCCTTATATTGGTTTCGCTGATGGTGCCTGTCGCAGTACTTGTAACTCATCCTCTGCGGCATGGGTGATCTATGATCATCATGGTGAACTGGTAGATCTTCAAGGTGTCTGTTTGGGTCATACCACGAATAATGTTGCCGAATATTGTGCCGTAATTGAACTCCTTACTGAAGCAATTTATCTTGGCATTCAGGCATTAGTAGTAAACCTGGATTCTCAGCTTGTCGTCCACCAGCTCAATAGGCATTATTGCGTCAGAAACCATCATATTCTAAGGTTGTATTTACGTGTAAAATTGTTAGAAAGGAATTTTGAGTTTATTACATATCAACACATTCCACGACAATTGAACGTAGTATCCGATGCATTGGCTAATCGTGTATTAGATAGGCATTTGAGAAATTTGTAAATAACACATTATACCAGCAAGCATATCAAGACAAAATGAGAAACCATAATCATATGTGTGAGTCTAAACGAGCGTCTTTTTAACTTTTTCAAGCTCGGAAAAACACAAGAAAATGTTACTCATGGTCCGCTTTCAGCTCTTTTCCTGACCTTTTAAAGCGGAAAAGATCGCCGAGTTGTCCCTCTTGGCTCGTTAAACGGTTCTAGGAGGCGGTCGTTTTTAAGTTCTTTTATCGACCGTTAATTAAAAAGATTACCGGTTTTTGTGTTCAAACTCGTTAATGGTTAACGAAACGACGTGATTTTGATCGCTTTTTTACTTTTTCAGGTCGAAATCACTATTCATGAAAAGTACTCCTCGGTCGTAATGATTGGGCGGTTCTTTCGGGTATCATTTTACACTTTTTCGGGCCCGAGAGACACAACTTTGCGAAAAAGGACCTCTGGAGTTTTCTTTTCTGTGTCTTTTTCAAACTCTCTAATCATGAAAAAGACTCAGAGTTTTACCTATGTCGGACTCGTTAAACCCTGACGACATTGGACTCGTCGTTATGATGAGACTTGAGCTTCTCCTCCCTAGGGCTCGTTAAACTTTTACTAGGTTGGATTCAACCGAAGGTCGAACTTATACCACAAGCATATGCTATCCCCATCAAGCTTGTTAAAAGTAATTGGGGTACTCGCCAGAGATGGCGGGGGAGAAAGAAAATTTTGGAACCGTAATCATAAGTCGTGTCGGCAGTATGTCGCTCTTGAACATGGCACTTTTCTGCTTTCGTCTCAGGGTGGGGATATCTCACTTCATTTTCACTTGCCTCCGTGGGTTCGGGTGATCCTATTTGACCTCTCTTTTGCTCATTGCCTCGTCACCATGACCTCTGATCCATTGATGTCAAATATTGCCAACTCCACTGTCGTGCCGCCGATATGTTCAAAGAGAAGTTGACCTCTGAAAGAAACCGCCTCCACTTGATAGTTCATAAATCTCATTTCACAACATTGTCTCTTCCCGTCTCGCGTCGATGATGTGGGAAACATTATGGCCCACCTTTGACAAAGATCACTTCCTGTCGACTTCAAATCATTATCCAGGAAAGTGACCTAGAGACTCCCTTCCGGTACCTTGGAGCCTGCATGCCTCAATGGCAGGTTCTTCGTGTTCGACGCGGGGTTTTCATCATTGGCCTCCGATCGAATGACTCTGCGGGTGTTCGACATCGACTCATGCATTCACACGCCGTAGACTGTACCTGTAGTACCTTGAGGACCATTGTCATTATTGGTGGTACCTCTCGCGTCTGTTAACAGTTTTCATTATTGACTGGTAATCAGACGATGTTCATGCATGTTCGACTTCAGCTTACATGTTCACATGCTTGGACTTGTACTTGTGTTCGGGTCGAGGTGGAGCGCAAGACCCTGGATTGTTTCTGTTGTAATCCAGGCGTGATTTTGATACGTGACTCTTTCACTGGATGGCTGTGACCATACCTGAGTCTATTCATCGATCCTAACTAGATGGTTGCGTCCATACTACGGATCTTGATTGTTATATACTCTGTCAATGGATGGCTGCGTCCATGCCACATATATCATGTATTTGAACTATCATAGTGTATATCTCCATGCAGATTCTCGGTGGCAACTGGATGTGATCTTGTAAAGCACTTCACCTCTCTCTCTCTCTCGAGGCTCATGCTTTAGGGGGCATCTGTTACGCAGTAATTTGTCACCGTTGGTCACCGTCCTTGTTACCCCCGCTGTCACAAACTGGAGGATGCATTTACGGACCTGTGACCAGTGACACAACTTGAAAACACTTGCATTAGAGTCTCCTAAGTATGAACTTCAAAATCCCTGAAGACACTCTTTGAAGATTAGCCCTAAATAGTGCCCTATTTTCCACAGTGTCTAACCTGCGCCAATGGCTCAGTTCCTACGAAGAGGGCGCACCCACAGACGCGCTGTCATAGAACAAAGCCCGCGCCACACAAAATTAGTCATGATTTTTGGCCAACGCGCACTGAAGTGTTTTTTCCTCCATTACTCATGCAGTTCTCTGGGGAAAAATCCCATGGATATGATCGAGTGTCATCTTTTTCATCCATGACAACTCAGTCCAAAGGCTATTCTGGGACAATGCCAAATCTTCAGTAGGTGTCCGGATACGATGAATACTTCCACCTCTTCCATCCATAAATGCCTGTCACCCCACATTGAACAGGCTGGTGCTAGTGATAGTGTCAGAGTGTTGAAGTTTTGAGTAAGCTGAGATTATGCTAGATTGATAGTAAGAGCTGAAAGAGAAGTTATGCTGCCGGAATGTTGAGAGAGGAAGTGACTTTGCAAGGCATGTTTAAATGCTGACCCAGATGGAGGAGATTTGCAGCGTCAAGCCTTTATTGGTTGTAATTCTTCTCTTTTTCAATTGAATAATGAACGACTGTTATTATGGTTCCACTCACATATTCTCCTGATGATATTTGAGTTATATCCTGCTTGACTGATATATAATTGTATGATATTGGATTTTACGCTTGTTTTGGATTGTTCTTCGTTTGTGCAGGTGTCCATGCGTGGAACGTAAGGATAGTGACCGGCCAAAGCTGAAGGACAGGAGCGACACTTCTTCCACGACAAATAGCGTTGGATTCCAGGTAGGTCTTTCTGATCAACCTTTAAATTATGCAATTAGGAACTTGCGTGCAGCGTGTATGATTGTTGCTAGACCCTTGTGGGGCTAGTGGGATCGCCTCTGTCCGCAGAGGGGATTTATCGACCTCAACAAGAGAGATCAATGATCTTTCTAACTTCTTGACCTAACTTTCGTTGAATTTTTCAAACAATAACTTCATCTTCTTCAAGACTTCATGAGGACAATCCATCTCAGTTTTATGAAAATGAATCTCCTTAGCAATATAAATTGTAATGAACCGATGAACTGGTCTTTCTTCCTATCAATGACAAACTTCATCTGGTCATCCTTCGAATCTAGAATAATGGTGTTGGTGTATTACCAAATACATTTTCTCTTTAGTAGGGTTTCCATATATGATGCTCAAACAAAATAATTCTATCCATTCAAAATGATAGGTTCAATCTTAGATTCCATCTTTGGATTTTTAATAGATTTGATCTATTCTAAATTAATTTCCAATTGACAAATAAATTATCCCAGATTCAATTGATGTAAGACTTGACTCAACACTATTTATAGAAAATATGGCTAGGTCAAAACCAATAGATATGATACCATGTTGAGGAGTGAAGAACCTCTAGAACATATAACAAAAATAAAATCTAAAGAAATAAATAAAAGAGTAATTATGCTCCAAGTTAATGGGTGGTGTCTAGAGACACTGCTACAACACTTAAGTACAATGCATTGTGATTAGAACATCACAATGCATGCATTGCTTCTCAATCATTATTCTTCATTATTGTTGTTTATTTTTCAGGATTTTCTAGATTGTTAATTACTTCCAATGATATCTTCATTATTTATCTTGTGTCGCTTCATCATTAAGAAATTATACATATGAAATCTTCAAAAATTGAAACAATAATAACAATAGAAACATGAAGAGACATCCAAACACAAGAGAGACAAACTTTATCCCGGGAAAACCCCAAAATAGGGGAAATACCCAACAACGTTTTTGTAGAGAAATTTTGTCCATTCAAGAAGGAATACAATCTGAATTTTCAAGTCAAATCAAATCAAACTGACTAGTAACCAAACCCAGGTCAACCCTGGTCAAACTTCCCTCAGTTAGCCTAAAACATTTGGTCTATTTTCCCTCAGAAATTGTGGCCTTCCTTAGAGAATTCGTCCTTTTCTACTACCTCAAATTTGTCCTCTATATCTCCCATAGATTTCATCATTCCTGGCTCAGATTTCATCCTTTAATGAGATTTTAAATGTGCCTCAAATAATCTGAATTGAATGCCCAAATAAAAAGGACGAATTCCAATAAATTGTAATGAACCTCCACATACTCAATTTATTTTTAAATAGATAGTAATTTATTTTTGTGTACTAAAAAACTTTTGCTTTTCTTAATAACACTTTTTTTTATTGTTGATAAAACTGAACATTCGAAATTCCTCATATACAATGGCTTTTATTTTCAATTAAACTATAGTTAACATGCATGAATCTACATTTACTCAAATTTCCATATAAGTGAATTTTCTTTAATCTAATATTTAACCATTAACCTCTTTTAAATATTAACCTCTTCCAAAAGAGTTTGTATGTAAAATCCACCACTTACATAGAATAGAGGCTGTACACTATATAGTTAATAACTCTTTTCAGTAATCAATATTTAAACACTAATGTTTTGCATACAAATTTCCTACCACTATTAAAATTAATGGGACTATAGTAATGTCTTGTTTTGTAACCGAATATCATTAACCATAGTGTGAAACATATTACACTCATAACGTAGATTGCTTCGGATAAGTAATACTTGCTGATTATATGCTTCGGATAAGTAATACTCGCTGATTATATGCTTCGGATAAGTAATACTTGCAGATTGCAGATTATATGCTATATTATTTGATTACTTTACCACGCTCACTTACATTTCTTTGCTTGCAGATTATATGCTATATTATTTGGTATAGTTTGCTCATTTTAAATTTCTTGCTTATTTGTATAGTTTGCTCATTTTAAATTTCCTAATAATATATTACAGGAGTTATTCTATATATGAATTGACTTAGCCATATATATATATATGTCTGCATTTCATAACTTTTTTTTTGTGTTTATTATACTCTATTTTCATTTTTTCATCATGAATATAATTCATTTTTAGAAATTGTTGTTTTACAACATTAAGTGCATTTTTTAACTATCCTATGCTTCTTTAAATAAGAAAATGATTTATGTCTCTATGTTCTATCAAATCGTGTTTACTAAGTACTATACAGTATGAGTAAAAGAAACATAATAATTCAAATATAACAAAATGACAATTTTTCTTTTTCTTTTCTCTGCATAAAAACCAGATATAACACATAAACAATTCAATTCTCTTGAAAAACAAGTAAATTTTGTAGTTAAAGATACCGACTCGAAGCAAATTTTCTTTTTTTTTTCTGGAAAATTAGTAGTCAAGTACTTGGATCCTCCCAACCTTGACATCACAAAACAACAAATGCCCCCTGAGCATATTAGGACTACAATTTCTTTTTGTCTATGTTCCTTACTTCCGTTAAGTCTCTTTTGCTTTCAAAATGAGACAAAAGAAAGTAAAAACATAAGATATTATCCATCCCATCTCCGGTCAATGTGTTGATTGAAGCTACAGGGTCAGATGATACACCCATTCAGACTTCTATTTTAGTGAGGCATGTGGTGGATTTGAATCCCTCGTCTTTGTACAAGCTAAATGTCTCTCACTTGGATTCCCTCATAGCATTTTAAGGTGATTCCAATCAATCCATCCATAAATCTACCCAGCTCCATTCCGCCATTCCGAGTGTGCTTATGCACCCTGACGGACCTCTCTTTTGGGGCCCCTTCCCCCCCCAGAGAGTTGCTCGTCTTAGTTACTTATTTGAGAGGCGCCACGTTACCTCACCCTTGGCGGCACTTCAATGGCGGAGGTTTGAACATCTTTAATAATTTCCTCCACCTCATCAACAAGTGGTAGGTAGTTACCTTCTCATTAATGAGCCTATGTTTCCCACTCTTGAGGATAGCTCCTTGTCTTCATAGGAAACAATTAATTGACTAATATCATAATTCCTCAATTAAATATAATCATCCAAATTATATGCCTAGGACTTATTGATGGGAAATATATATTCCACAATAATTTACAACCTTAAAACTAATTTTCCTTATTTTCTTTATTTATATAAATAAAACACCCTAATTACAACTTTACAGTTAGTAATAATTCACTCATAATTAAAATTTCAAATGTTTTTCATACTAGCATACTTTAACTAGAATTAAAAATATGTACATTTAATTACATAATATATCAAGCCAAGGGATATCACATAAATAGTGGTCGAACGTGTCGAATTGGTGTGTCCCTTCACTGGGGATGACTTGAAGACCTTACATTTTGGAAGGAAAATTCATAATTTTAAAATTTAAATTTTCTTCTCTTATGGCCGACTCGGGATCCACATATATATTTATCATTTCTTGAATATTGGAGGGCTAAAACTTGATTATGAAGACTAACCATAGCTACAAAATTCAACACTCCCTCTTAGCTAGGGAGATATTCATAATGATTTCCACATATATTGTCTTGTTGAAATTTTCTTTATTCCAAGAAAAGGTTGAATGAAGTCAAATATGTTAATGAATCCATCCACCACATGTTCAGCACCAAAACCATGTGAAAATCATCCCCACATCAGCATCAAAAGAGGAACTAATCACACACTAGTCCTGGGTCACTAGCTCAACAAGTTGTCACTTGGAGACATGTCAAGAACCCCACCTAACCCAAGGTGAAACCTAGGGCCCAATTACCATTCCCATATGTATTCGCACATAATTCCCTATTCTATAAGGCACATGCTTGACCCACTGACCAAACCCCATGGCAATATGGTCAAAATCCCCAGCCAAAATCCATGGCTTCCAGGTTAAACCCCGTGATCAAGGCAAAAATCCAGGCTTTGATGCTTAGAGGTCTAATCTCCCTAACCATAAACCATGGTTTCTCGGTCAAACCCCATGACCTAAGGGAGTAATCTAGGCTTTGATTCTTGAGTCAATCTCTCCATCCAAACTCCATGGCTTCTAGGCCAAAACTCATGAATAAGGGAGAAATATAGACTTTGATGCTTATAGGTCCAATCTCCCCAACCATAAACCATAGTTTCCCGGCCAAACCCCAAGACCTACGTGAGAAATCTAGGCCTTGATGCTTGAATCAATCTACTCATCCAAACTCCATGGCTTCGAGGTCAAACCCCATGACCAAGGGGAGATTATCCACACATAGATGCTACAACTTCAACACTCCCTTCAACCAAGGTAAGCATTCTCAATCACTCCAATATTGTCCCATAAGTACCCCAACTTTATCCAGGGAAATATGTTTTCTAATAATGTCAGCAACCAAATCGATCATAGAAATACATCGGAGCCTCACTACTCCACGTGCTTTGGCTTAACACCACGATCATCTCCCAAACTTGATTAAACAATCTTGAAGCTACCCTGCTTCACAACTTTCCAAGAAAATTGCAATATACTTTGTTTTAGTAGCATTGTCATCTTCTTGCTCATCATAGTAGGCCCCAAGTTGAATCTGTGAATAGCCTCTATAGACAACCCTTGGCTCAATCGACTAGCTTCTTTCAATGGATTCATCACATCTACGTTTTGATCATCCTGAAGTTAATCATCCCAAATCACTAAATGATATTAATAATATATTTCCTTTTGTGACACCCAAGATGTAATGTATCCAACCGAGATCCTTCATCATGAATTAAGAGGTCAACTTCCTATGTCTTGACTACTCCCTCTATTATGGAGGAAAATATTTTTTCCATTGTTTCTACCTCTGACATGTGAGTCATTATGCTTCCTTCATAAATACAAGACTCATCAAATAACCCTCAATCTAGGAATACCATGCCCAATATCCATACAAATCCTTCTTTAATCTAACAACAGGAGCAAATGTCTTTCTTCCATGGAGAATCCTTACTTTATGCTATGTTAACTAGGACCACTTCCTTCATGGTTCTAGATGTTAGTACAATTTCTCCCTCTTAAAGAAGAATCACTCTTGGTAGAATCCTCTTGTCACAAACTTTGCTTTGTTCTTCCAATGCTTTCAATTGTTACCAAAGTCATGATAGTCTTCACGATATACCCTCACTCCTCACTAAGAGGCCAAGGAAGAATGATTACAACCCAACAAAAGAAACAAATACAAGAGGTTAACTAATAGTTAAACAACAATGATAATAATCAAGGAAGAGTGATATAAGTTACTTATCTTTTGATAGATTGAACGGAATTTTCAACTCCCTCTTGATGCTTGCCATTTTGCGAAAATCATCCATCTGCAAACTCATCGTCCTTGTCTTCATCATAAGTTACTTTCATTCCTTCTTTCCATGAGCTAGGGTTTCTTCTTTCATCAGAAACATTCATCTAGGTCTAGCTCAAGGATTTTATCCATAAACCCTAGGGCTTTCACATTCAAGACTTGAAATCTTCTAGGATTTGCAATTCTCATTTACACATTTCACAAATCCAACAAAAATTTTCATAGAACCAACTATGGAAAATTATTCTACCAGGAATTTGATCATTTTGAACCCTTGAAAATCATAGACCACCTATGAATCTCATCTTTATAGATGAAAACATATTTTTCTCTTCAGGATCGATTTGATCTAGTAACAACACCCAAACATCATAACCTCATTATTACAATATATGTGTAAGGCATATTTTTCATTTTTAATAAGATCCCTTATTCATTCATGCACGATATCTCCATGTAATTCTACAACAACATCCATACAAAAAATTCAATCAACATATCACACTTCTAGACGCCAGACTGCCCCGTCACAAGTGTATGGAACACACTTGGCCCATCCTCCTTAACATGCCTTATTCTATCTTTAGGTCTTATCAAAATTTGAAACATAATCCAAAAACCACGTCAAATATGTCATGTAAATTTTTTTTTTGTAGCCAATGTATTAGTTTCATATCCAAATGTCCAAAACTATAAGCTTTTCCATGCCTATGCATATGTGATGAAATGTCATCAATCTAGGATTTTCCATCTAATATCAGTTGAAGAAAGTATATCAGATAACCTAAGGCTTTTACTCTGCCTTTAGCACTATAAGTGAAGTCATGTTTATATATCTTCAACATCCATCATATTCAAAACATACTTGCAAGCATAGTATTGCAACTATGCATTCTCAACTGAATATTGTTTCATTTTGAACTAAGTTAGCTTTCAAAACCATTATAGCAGCAACAATAATTCTATCCTTTACAAGGACAACTTTAGTTCTTCTCTTCAATCTCAAAAATTGATGATGAACTCGACCTGTTCTTTATTATAAGCTTATGCATTCCCTTTCAAATTTCATATCAAAATACTTCATGAAGGCGAGATGTCTTTATGGCATTACACTATCCTTTTTAGCTTCCTCTGATTTTGAGTAACTTTTTCAAATGCTTAACGACAGTCAAAATCAAGTAATGGTACCCTAGTAACAGCATCACTTACCCAGTACAATCATGGTTACATCAGTACAAAACATCTTCTTAACAAGAGATATTATACAGTCATGGCATTAGCAACTTCAAAGAAAAACTTGAGATTTTGAACACATATCTTGCAATAAAATACAGTCAAAGGAAATATCCAAAATTTCAATCCAAATGGTTTCAGCATAAGTGTATAGAACTTATTTGGTCTATCCCTTTATCCAAACTCAAAAATTTTACGATGTCATTATTTCTCAAGATGACTTAGAACAAGAAATGTACATTCATTTGGTGTGAGGTAGAGACCTTCAAAACTCTTATCTGAATAACTTTAATTCTTCTATGGTTTACAAACCCTAATACAAATGATATTATCAAAATTTTCATGTACAAAATCTCTTGTTAGTTCATCCAAATCATAAAAGAATAAGAGTGTATCATGGATTCCTATGCTTTTTCATATTATCAGTCAAACAAAGAATGTTTCATCATGTCAAATAAGAATAATATGTTTCATTGTCTTTCATAGAAGTATTCCAACACAACTTGCTTCATCAATCGAGGAAAGCAAAAAATATTGAAGCTAGGATCATCAATACTTCCCTTGACTCGCAAGTAGGAATCAACACCTTGAATTTCCTCTGAACTTGAGTTTGCATTATCAAGCTTATTTGAGATACTATGAACATCTTTCAAACAAGCATATATTTGGTCTTGCAACTCAGCTCATAGTCCTATGTAATTTTATCCCCTTATTGACAAAATTTGAATTATTGTAAGTGAGCATCAGTATATCTTCCAAAAGAAATTTGACTCCAAACAAACTCATTGTGGGTGAATCATGCTCCACGTTATAAATCAAATCATGTTGTTAAACCTCCTTTTGCAAACAAGCTTTCACAGAGGACAACTTTGTTAGCTTTTTCATTAACTGAGGCACATGGCCACTGATGCTCAGACTGAGACCATGTTTGGATTCTTCTAGGCTTGTGGCCTAGTCCTTAGGCCCTTCAGCCTATGTGAGGTTATCCCTAAGGCCTTTCATCCCCCTGCAACTAATATTGAAACCTTCTTGACCCATCTAAGGTTTCTTATTACAAAATTCACTTGTCTTCCTTCTGGGGTAGAGTAGAGCATAAATACTTTTAGGGCACTCTCCAATCAAACTTAGAATATATTACTAGGTCTTGTCTTATTGATTACATGTATGACCAATCCCTTCCACTTATGGGGTAGTAGAACAACAAACTCATTACCCTTTGCAATAAAACAAGTTATCCAAAATCAATAGCAAATTGTGACCATTTTGGTTGGAATTATTAGCCATTTTGACACTTCTAATATTCTTTACCTCAACCCTAAGGACATTTTGGCCTCTTGTAACGTCCTAAGTCCTTTCAGTCACTATAAGAGATTGACTAAGGCCCAAAACTTAGGACTTCGACCTTCTCCAAAAAAAAAAAAAAAAAAAAAAAAAAAAAAAAAAAAGAAGAGATGGATGTCAACAAGTATGGCCCAAAACTTAGGACTTCGACCTTCTCCAAAAAAAAAAAAAAAAAAAAAGAAGAAGAAGAAGGATGGATGTCAACAAGTATGGCCCAAAACTTAGGACTTTGACCTTCTCCAAAAAAAAAAAAAAAAAAAAAAAAAAAAAAAAAAAAAGGATGGATGTCAACAAGTATATTCATAAGCTCCTTTGGGATCTTAGTCAAGCTAATGAATGCTTCTTTCATACAAACTTTCTAGAGATTTTTATTTTCTTTTCATGGCTACTCTATAACCAACTATGGTCCCATGTTGATTTTTCAAGATTTCCTATACTGATAATTACTTCCAATGACATCTTCATTATTTATCTTGTGTCAATTCATCATTGATAAATCATACATAGGAAATTAAAACAATAATAACAATAGAAACATGAAGAGACAAACAAACACAATAGACGCAAAATTTATCCCGGGAAAAACCCATCAACCTTTTGTTAGACAAATTTGTCCATTCAACAACGAATATAATTTGAATTTTCAAGTCAAATCAAATTAAAATGACCAGTAACCAAACCCAGGTCAACCCTGGTCAAACTGCCCTCAATTAGCCTAAAAAATTTGGTCTGTTGTCCCTCATAAATTTTATCCTTCCTTAGAGAATTCGTCCTTTTGTACTACCTCAGATTTGTCCTATAGGTATCCCATAGATTTCACCCTTTTATCCTTAAATTTTGTCCCTTAATGAGATTTGAATTGTGCCTCAAATATTCTGAATTGTATGCCCAAATGGAGAGGAAGAATGCCAATAAATAGTGGTCGAATGTGTCGAATTGGTATCTGCCTTCACTAGGTCTGGCTTGAAACCGACCTTACATTTTGGAGGGAAAATTCATAATTTTAAAATTCAAATTTTCTTCTTTCGGGGCTAACTTGGAATCCACATATATATTTATCATTTCTTAAATATTTGGAGGGATAAAACTTGATTATGAAGACCTATCATAGCTACAAAATTCAATTGTTGTAACCCATAGGGTCCTTCATTTATAGTTTTCAAATCCATCCGACTCCCTTGAATTATGGAAGCTTCAGTCCATAAACGAGTATTAGGAATTTCAACGATTTCCGTGAAATTTGTATTATTTCATCAACTAGTCAATTGTTGTTTTTGACTCAATTCTAATTGGCTAATCAACTACTCAGGTCATCCCAACCATCTTGTTGATTCCTTTGACCACTCAATCAACTTCTTCAACCACTTATCAACTGCTCCACTAGTCGACAACTTAACCAACTCATCAATCACTCAATTAACTACATAGTCAACTACTCTGCTAGTTGACCACTCGATTGCCTATTTCTCATTAGTTAATACTTTGACTAATTGTATCAATAAGCTCTAGAAGTATGATGAACCAACATAATCTTAGGTTCCAACAATTTAGTAACATGTTGAGAAAAGACATAATCTTTTATTTCGAATCAAGAAAAAAACTTGTGAATTCAAACTCTAATTACTAGAAACTCAAATATGACTATAGCTAATTGGTAATTATAAATATATAAATTAAAACCTAATAACTTATTATGCATTTTTCACTAAAATCCAACATTTTAAAGATATTTAATAATAGATAAACACATATCCCAAATTTATTAATCCAATAAAGCACCCACAAAAATATACACACAAAAAATCACAAAATATTTTATAGGATACTCCTATAAAACTTAAAATCAAAGTTATTATAGAAAATTCAAAAGTAATAAAATTGAGATTTCACTATAGGTTAAATTAGGGATGAAAATAAATAAATAATAATTAGTTAAAACCCACCTTGAACTAGTGTAAACCTGGAGATAATCCAATCCAATATACTCAAAAGTTTTAAACAACATTACAATTTTCTAGTTATAAAAAAAAAAAAAAAAAAAAAAACAACAAAAAAAAACAAAAAAAAAAAAAAAAAAAAAATCTTCCCACTCACTAGCACAACTAGCACAACATATGCATCTTGTTGTTTATGGAAAAAGGTGTTATAAACATGAACGAAGGTATCTCTTCTTTAAAGCTATGCTCAGGTTTCTGATGTATAAGCACAAGCTCAATAACATAGACAATCATAGACTTCCTAAGCTAGCCTTAAATTCCAGCCAAAATCACCTAAGGCTTAACCGAGGATGGCATAAGGACACAAGGGCCTGGTTAAACTATTGGGAGATCAATGAGAACGATGCTTTGCAAAACATAAATAACATTAGAGATATTGTTACTTCTAAGTTCAGAGAAAAATTATGGTGTGAGAAAGATTTAGCGTCTAAAAGAAAATTAAGTTATTATAAGAAGGTCATCAACCCCACCCTTGAAGATCAAAAGTATCTCTCTATTCTAACTAGCTCAAAAAAGAAAATTAATATAGCAAAGATTAGAACGAATTCTCATGAGCTCCATAGTGAAACTGGCCGCTAGGTAGTTCCTAAAACGCCATGGATAGAAAGGATCTGCCATATTTGTGAGAATAGGAGCATCGAGGATGAAAACCACTTCCTCTTAGAGTGCCCTGCATACAACCACATTAGATCTCAATTTCACAACCTTTGTTACAATACTGACCTTCCTAGCCTTTTACAATGCCAAAATTATAGTGAGCTAGGGAGGCTTCTCTCCAAGCTTTTTGAGCATAGGAATAAAATCTTAAATCAAAATAAATAATTTGTCTTTAGGTCCGATAGATCATTATTTGGTCTCAGCGGACGTTAACCATCATCATCATCATCATCAAAATATCAAAAGCGTAGAGATAGGTCGGGAATTGGGGGTCTAATTCGAATATGTCACCTCATTGAATTTCCCGTATAAATATGAATCAATACTTTATATGGTCATCACACATTCTAGTTAGGATGATTAAAGGATTTGTAAAAACTGGTATTTTCACTTCAAAAGAAAATTACACTTTTTAATCAGTTTTACAAAGAACAAGATGGGTGGCAAAGGTAGCAAGTCTCTGCCAAGCCAATGAGCTATTTGATCCTTTACAAGACTATAATTTAAATGGGGATATGTTATGTCATTTATAACGTGAGATGTGAGTTTTCTTATATTAGCTATGGAGTAAAAGTGTTTATGGGCTTGAATAATGTTCTTTTTTAATTATCAATTTTAAATAAAGTTTTCTGATTTCTGAAACAATAATATAAAAATTCATTATAAGAATAGAATATTGTTGGGTGAATTGTGATTCCAAAGTCAATGGTTTTGATTGATGGTCGGTTTTTGTGTCAATAGAGGCAGGAAAAGTTGTAAAAGTAGATGTTGCCATTCAGATAGAAGATGCAGACTATTAGCTATAAACTAACCATTAGCTCTTAGGGAAGTTTATGATATGGGTAGAAATAATCGAGGCCAGTAGGTGGAGTAACCAAATATGAAGAAGCAAGCAAAATAGTATTTGTAGTTCACTGAGGTACTTAAATACATTACAAAATTAAACACGTTATCTTAAATTTTCTAGATGATTGTACTGATTGATAGGCATTTTTTCCTTGCCATCAAGAAAAGGCAGTTACATTGCATGGTCACCACTTGTGGTTTCTCTTTCTCTTTCGATGGATATACTCACTCACAATCTCCTTCTCAGTATTGTAACCACAATGCACAAAGCTACTTCTATTTTGATCTTATAAGAGTGACCCTTTGTTACAACTATTGTTTATTAATATGAACCCAAATCTACTTGTGAAAAACCAATGCTCCTTCTCTTAAAATAGTGGTTATTACAATCAGAGATCTTCATAAACTTGATGTGAAGAATTATACAATGTTGCATATTCTTATGATGACCCTCATGTATGACTACCACTGTAGTTCTTCCTCATACCTGCAATAATAAAAATAGATAGTGTTGTGTTCTGATGGTAACCCCCACATCTGGCTGACTCAACCTATCATTTGGATGGATCACACGTTAGTGTCTATAGGAAATTGTGACTCGTATTAGAGGCAAAGGAGGTTGAGCCTAAGTATAGAGTATGAGGAAATTGCTAGGGCTTTCCGGAGGGAATCAATGTATAGTTATTGGTTTGTCATCCATAGTGGATAGTGTTTCCTTGGAATGGAGCAAAAAAATCACGCAAAATGGGACTAGCGATATGGGTATGCTTAGTTAAGAATAAAGGATGGGATTAGCTTATACGTATGATGAAAACCTTGAGATTTCCACTCATATTTCATAGGAATATTTTCTTGAAATAAATTGATTATGGGTAATCATTGGCATTTGTAACAAAATTGGTTTTTCTCTTGGCTAATGTGATTGGAGCTTTGTGATTAAATACCATCCTTGTAGGTGTGCAATGGATGTCTTTACTTCAATAACACTTGTCTAAGCATCTTGAATATCCCTTTCAAAATGTATTATATTGGGTAGTTATAAAATATACATCTCAATTCTTTGTCGGAATAAAAAATTCACTAATAGAATTTTTCTTAGCATAGTGCACTTACTCTACTTATGGAATCATTGAAGGATGATGATTGGATCCACCATTACTAAAGGCTTAGATGCTAACTCAAATAATTCCTTGATCTATGACCTTGCTTCCTACTCCTGCTCCATCTCTTGCTGCTAGTGAAACTGAAACTCTTGCTACGAGCAATGAAATTGAATTTTCTCTCTCCTTTGAAATAGGATAAGAACTAGGAAAGCTAACCAGCAAACCTCACAACAGCCAGACCTATTATTACAGCCTACTTACTCAAGATATGTGCAACCCATGTTTCCTTTTCCAGACAAGCCAAATCCCAAGAAATATTTCCCTAACAAATTTTGGAAGTTTTTTTGTTAGAGGAGAATTTATCAATTGTGTGTAACAACATAGTAAATACTAGAAAGAATTAATATATTTTTTCCCTATTTTCGATTCTATAATGCATGGGACTTCTAGGCTAAGGCATATAAGAGAAACAAATTTAGATAATCACATACGATTAGAATAACAAAAATATAGGTCACATATAACCAAATTGTGGTAGTGTAGCAAAAATATGGTTAATTCAGATCACTTATTTGTGAGGTTATAGGTTCCTGGATTTTTGAGATAAAACAACTAGTACATGAACTTAACACTTATTTTTTTAAATATAATTTATTTACTTGCTACACACTCTCATTAATTGTTCCACACACTAATTAAGACAATGTTTATAATGTTCTCTTGCTTGTTTGCAGTGTTTCTACTCTTCTAGAAATTTTGGAGCTCAATAGAAATCGATGAATACTACACCAGCATCAACTTTGTCTCTTTAGCAGCAATATCTATAGGCAACATCTTCCTACGATTAATCCATTTTTGTAACATGCCTACAAATAGTCCATTGTTGCAACCTTTTGCAGGTTGTAGCTAGTCTAGAATAACCATGGACAAAGCAGTTTAATATATACAAGATATGCATTTGCAATTTAGATTAGTAGTAGTTCATACAAGCTTAGAACCCCAAGTGAAAGGAAGGAAATTCAAATCTTGATTTCCTGGTGAATTTGCAAGCATCTCTTCCAGCATAGCAACGTATCCCATTGCACATTGGGCTGCAGATTATTGTATTGCTTACCTTGAGGTAAGAGCTATGGGGGACTGGCCTTCAAACAAACTTTGTTATTATACTAAAGGCGAGGTTTTTAATTCTTAGCCATCAAGCTCAACTCTACTCTTTCAAGGTCGACACCAAACCGAAACGGAAAAGAGACCACAATGCCTTTCATGAATCCTTGTTTTGTTAGACACTACACTCGTGCATGCACATAGCCACCTAGTGTGGTGTACCACTTGGTGTGTCGTGTATATACCAAGTAACTACAAACATTTAATGTTTATTAGTTAATTCCAACATTAATTTCTATTTCGAAAAACATGAATGAAGTAAGTCCAATGAACACAAAAATAATATGAAGGATATAACCTTTCTGCCTCTTTACCTCGGGAAGAGGCCAAATAAGATGATGAAATATCTTATTAACCTAGAAATTATAACAACAATTTGATAAGTTAAACAACCGCACTTTATGAAACATAGCTAAAAATTTTAGGTTAATTTCGACAAAGACTTATGCTAAACTAAAATTTGGATTACTAATAGTCCCATGTCAGAGGCTACAGAAACTAATAAAAACTATTATGCATGACAAGGCCCTTACCAAATTAAAATATATATTTGTAATTTCAAATTAACCATAAACAACATAGTAAAATCCACCTAATCTTTCTCCTTAAAAGGTATATACTAAGTAGTAGACTAAATAATGAATAATAACACAAGTGTTATACTTTGAATCTAAACTCCAAAGATAATACTTAAAAACAAACAATATTAACATTAAATATAGTTTTATATCTAGTTTTATACCTGAAACATTGAAATAGGTAACTACCAAGATGATATGATGATTATCTTCAATGGTCATCTTCAAAAAAAAATATTACTATCTTTGCATTTCTCCATAAAGGAATAGTCAAATAATTGGGTGAGATGAAAATAAAGATCCATCCAAATACCAAATGGGTCCAACAAAGAACATGTAAGATGAACATGAAATCCAAATTGATTAACACAAAGGGATATATAAATAAAGAAGATGGTTGTCTCAATATTAATTAAAAACAAAAAAACAAAACAAAAAACAAAAAACTTTTAAATTTCCATGATGTTGAAGAGGATAATAATTATTTTTTTTAATGATCAACCAAGAAGTTCACTATTTCTTTAATAACTACTCAAATTCCAATCAAATATTTATTTAAAAAATATAATTAACTTAATTATATTTATAATAAAGTTTTAAATTTAAAAATAAAAATAAAAATAAAAATCATTTAATAAAAAAAATACCTCGTTTAATAAAAAATGTCATTAGATTTTATTTGATGAATATTCTAATTTATCCATTTTATTTTTTTTAACTTCTCATAGAAGTATAGGAAATTCTAGAGTATTTTCTCACATTTCGTAGATGGTAAATCAAGGAAAAATATTTACTCAAGGTAAATTGTTGATCCTAATTATGGGGCTTCGCCCTAAAAAAATCAAAGAGAATTAAACCCATGATCAATATCAACTAGCAAACTTGTTAAAAAACTTTACATTTGACTCTAAACTGCGTAAACTAACCTTTATGACTTCCCACCTATTTTCTTTATCAACATAAATCTTTTTTTAATTCATTCATAAAATCTTGAAAAATAACCAATATAATTTCACATGGTTTACCTACCCCACCATTACCTAGGAGATTGAGATAAATGTTAGAATCAACGGAAAGAGGTTGGTGTTTCCATTGTCCTTTGATGGGTTGTTAGGAAACCTGGTGTCAAAGTAGGGTAGGTTGGAAAGTACAAGTTATCATAAATTAAAAAAATAAGTTATCGTAAATTTAATAAATTTATTATATTATTTTAAATTGATATGTGGTTTCAGGTATGTATTACATTCATATGTATATTTATTAATATAATTTATTTATTTTAATAATTATTAAATAAAAATATTATTTTTCAAACACTATAATATTATTTTTGAAACTATTATTAAATAAATATATCTTATATTAAGCCCATAGGGAGTAGAATAGACAGTGATGGGGTGCACTGTTAAGGCACTTTGTGATATGAAGGTCACCAATTTGGAATTTTGTAGGTAAAAAACGAACAATGTTAAGGGCTAGTGTGGCCTAGGCCGGGTGCGATCCCCAGGTGATTTTGACGCCTTAGATGCCACTGGGTCACGGTTTCTCAAGCCAAATGTTAATTGTGCAATCACTCTCAGGACTCACACAACTTAGCAAACAAAAAATAAATATACTCTATACTTCGATATGTTAATACTTATGTAAAATGGAGCAATGAATGTTTGTAGAGTTTTGAAAAACTCAAAAAGGATTATTTTTGCTTCTATATGAAATTTTTCATCAAAATAATTAATCTCGCCTATATGTAAATGTTTTTCTTTAGACATTATAACTAGATTTATTTGGAAGAGCAAGAATCAAAGAGGAGAAAATAATGTTGTTAATTTCAATATTAGTTCTTGCCACCATGATATGGTATTATTAGTAATCGCTTTTGTTTTTATATCAGCTCAATACATATTTTGAAAACTTTTAAATCAAAGTTTTAGCTTTATGTTTCTTTAAAAACATTTTTGGGGTGTATTAGATATTGATACTATTTGTTTGTATCCAATCAAAAAATTTGAGGCCTTATTTTCCCTCATATTGAGGACAAGCTCCACATTCTCTACAGAAATCTTAGGTTAAGATTAAGATTTCTTGAAAACTTTTTCTAAACCCTATTAATGTTAGCATTAGTCTCGTTGTTAAGGCTAACATTAAATGTCATCTTGTAAACTTGTAATATCAACCCATAGTTTATGACATCCTTTCCTCTTCTAGCCACCACATAGTTTGTTCTTCAATTCGTTTAGCCACGAACCTTGCATGTCTTTTCCTTGTTCCTTCTAACCACAAATATTTGTTTTCTCTATCCATATCATATATTTTCTTTGCCTGATCCAGTCTACTACATTGTAAGCCACCCTTCCTCCCTTGATTTTCCCTAGATTTTCTTGTGTTAAGGCCTTGCACTAACAAATGGGCTTGGGCATACACTCCACATTATCCAATGTACACCACAACGTTACCCCTCTCATATGAAAATAGATGATATTCTCTCACTGTCACTCTTTGCTCATAGTCATTATCGTTCTCTCTTGCATTTTCTCAACCTTAGTAATAAATATGTACAAACTTTGGAATGGTTTAATTACTTACCTTAGCCTAGTTGATAAACCATTGTTATTATGATGTGCCTTGTATGCACATCGATGCTCTACAAACTGTCGCTTAGTGATCTGCACACCAGGTGAAGGTAAGTTAAGGGCATGCACAACATTGGGTACATTCATTTCTAAGCTTGATAGCTTGCTCACTTTACTCTAACCTTTTCTTGGATTTCTAACTTTTCTCCACCCTCTAAAAATTGGTGCTCACTGGTTTGCACACAAGGTCATTTGCACATTAGACTTATCTGCATGCCGACCCTCTATAAACTACCACTTAGTAGTCTACATTAGTGATCTGCACACTAGGTGAAGGTGAATTCTATCATTTTTAACTTTTTTTATAACAAAATTTAAAACCTACATTGAACATATATGTTATAAATGAACCATGATATACAATTCATAATTTACTTGTATACCTTTATTTTTTGTTTAAAATTTTGTATTGTTCACTTTTTATGCAGGAACATCATTGTGAACACAAAACATTGCAAATTAATTTTTTATGCAAGAGGCATGATTCCATTCAATTCCTACCCATGAACCATGGGAATGTACCAATTCTATACTGCCTGGATCAACAAGCAGTAGTTATGGCATATATGGAGTTTTTGTTTCTCTAGCTTTGTGCATTTATCTACTTAGTGTAGACAACCTCCAAGGTGGTCTACCTTGAGGTGAAGCATATATGGGATTTACTTCATTACTTAAGGAATGTGAAATTCATATTTCAATTATTCAAAGGCTTGAGAAAGGCCTAGTGGGGAGCAAGCAATATGTGGGTATACTTTTGCATGGGATGTTGGTATTTTGCAATGATAATATAAATATGTAATGAAGGCCCAAAGACCTATGTACAACAAGAATGATGAGGAGGTGTCTATCCTTTTTTACTTCACAAATATATGTGGGTGAGTCAAAAAATATTGTTTTGAGGGGAACTTGACACTTTGCCTTAACACTTAAGGATTGTAATTTGTATTCATACTTAAATAGATGGTGCACATAAAATTGAATATGTAATATATGTATGTATGTATGTAGTCTTGGTTCCCTTTTACGATGGGTCTTGATTTCTAATCACACGCCTTTACTTAATTATTTATTTATATTTGTTTTATTATTATCTTATACATAACATTGCCTTCCCCTCAAAATAAATGCTTTGTCCTCAAAGCACAGGTAACCAAGGATGTTGTTGACAAAAAAATTATGTCTCCCAAGAGACTTCTTCTTCTAGTACATTCTTCCACTTAAAAATATATTCTTTAATTACTCGTGATTGTAATTTCATTTCTTTGGTGATAAAGATACCTTCTAGTTCTAAAATGATCTTTCCTTCATCATCTCGCATGGGGAATGTTGTTTGTGTTGTTTGGTGATTACTTAGTAAGCTCTTGAGGCAAGATACATGGAAAAATTGTGAATGCAACTTTTATCAGGGAGAATCAAATTGTATTCCACTTGACTGGTCTTTTTATTGATCTGATATGGTCCATAGAAACTTGGTGTTGATTTGTTCTTTCCTTGTTTCTTCAAGGATAGTTATTTGTACGGTTGAAGCTTAAAAAATACCTAATCTCCAACCTCAAATTATCTTTATGTTATGTGTTGGTCGGCTTGTTATTTCATATGATTTCTTGTGATATTTAAATTTTCCTTTAGTGTGTGAAGAACCTTTTGGTTTTTTTCTAAATGAATTGTTAATGTTGGAAATTTTGTTTTGTTTATAGCAAATTCCTCCCATTTAGGGAGATGTTTTCATTATGACAAACACCCTCTAAAATTTTGCTTACACTTGAATTTGGAGCCTACTTGTGATCCTACAATCTTCCATTCCAAGTTAATAATAGTTTCTTCGTGATTGGTTGATGTTTTTCTTAGTGTCTAAGTCTTCTTATGGGATTCTAACTATCGAAATCACTTTCTTACACATGCATATTTCTTGATGTATTCATAAGCGCAACTTTCCTATGCAAGCTTAGTAATTAATGTTTATCTCTGATAACAAGCATTTCAAAATCCTTAAGGATAATGATTGCGTAGCCCTTGGAAATAGTGCATGTGAAATCTTTGAAAGCAATGCTTGCATAGTCTCTCGAAACAGTAATTGCGCAGTTCTTAAGAGATAATGACTCTGCAGTTCTCAATGGTAGGAATTACACAGCTCCTGGGTATTGCACAATTTTTTATGACAGTGTTTTTGCAATCGATAAGGACAATACTAACCATGCAATCCATGTCAATAGTCAATGTGTAACCTCGATTAACAATCTCTTTCACTCCTAATTGTTATTGTATCATCATTCCAGTGAGTTTTCTTAACTGTCGATTTTATGCACCTTTGCTTTTACAAGTGTCGCTTTCACTTTTGTGATTGTCATTTCTGTTTTATTTCACTTTAACAAGTATTTCTTTTTATTTTTCTTTGCTCTGACATGTGTTACTTTCACTTTTTTTGGCTTTTGGAAGTGTCATGTTCACTTCTTCTTTTCTTACCGTCGCAAGTGTTTCTTTTGATTGTTTTCACTCCTACATGTGTTGCATCTTAGCGCACCACTAGAGATAGCTTTAGCACACTCTTCTACATTAATTGGTCATGTATATCATAAGGATATGAGCTATACACTCTCTCGCAACTTAGCACACTTTCTAGTTGTAGTCGATACTTGTATTCTAACTTGCATTTTAAGTGTCATAAAGTTACGTTTCAACTCTCACACTTAGAAATAAGTGTCGCTTTGTTTTTATTTCAAGGTATTATTTTTCATTTTAGGTACTAAGTAGTCTTTTGGCTTGTGTTGATGTTATCTTAGTGTGATATCATTGTTTCAGGACTTGTTTGCATGTCTTACTCTCTCTTATCTGACTAATCCCACACTTAGGCATTTTTGGAGCATTTGTTATCTGTATAGCTTGCTAACTCTCTCCTAGAATTGTGCACTATTTAGTATTAAGTCACAATAAAGCATCCTTGCCTCTTGGAACTGTGCAGTCCGCAGTCATTGCCTCCAAGGACTACGCATTTTTCAATCACATTGCTAAGTCTTTGCCTCCTATCCCTCAAAACTATGCAATCCTTATCCCAGTCAGTATTCCATTTTGCAATCTCATTCAGTAGTCAGGCCTCACTACCTCCTTGACTTGTGTATCTATGCAATCACTTGGGTCAATCTTCCTTGAACCGTGCATTGCACATTCACAGCGAGAAATCATGCTTCACTATGTCACTATCTCCCTCAACTGCACAATTATGTATTCAAATCCCTCAGTCACTGCACATTGTGCAATCACAGTGATTAGACATTCGTCACTACCTCTAGATATTGCACATTGTGAAAACCTTAAGCCTCTTCCTCAATCCTAGACTTCGTCCCAGGTTCAGTCAATGAATTGCATGAAGAAGTTAGACTAGGATATTTCTATATTGTTTTCATCTTGTTATGAGTAAATTTCATCTGCAGGTAAATTTCATCTTGACATGGAGGGATGATGCTTAAGGAGGATGCCAAGGATATCATGCAAGAACACACTTGTGAATCTAAAGAGAAAAAGAAACTATCAAGAAAAAATATGAAGGGACACTATATCACGGCAGAAGATTGAAGATCAAAATCATAAGGAATACTCAATATCATCTAAGCTTTGGGAGGATGACCATGAAACACATGCAAGACTTAGCATGAAGATACAAGGGAGGTCAATAAGGAGAGGCTACAAGAGAGAACTTGTGAATAAGAAGCAAAATAAAGAACCATCATGAAGGACATGAAGAAATATTTGACCATCTCATGTTGACTTGGAAGGTTCTAATATTGATCCAAACCCTTTAGAGGGTAAAGATAAAGAACAAGCAAAGATCCATCATGAAGAAGATACAAATATGGAAGATAGGAAAAAATCTTGGCCCAGAGACATTACAATGAAGTTCCATGTCATCAATCCCAAGTAATGGCTTGTCCAAGTGTCATCACAAAGTCATATGTGTCAATGTATCTTGCCACATCATTTGTGGATGTTATTATTGTATTTCAAAAATTAAGAAAATGTAAAATGTGTGGAAGACCAAGGGTCCCACATGGAATGTGAAGAGTCACATAGGAGGTCAAGAGTCACATGGGAGGTGAAGATTCACCTCATTTGTTATAAATATACCCTCATAGCTCAAGATAAGGGAATTTTAGAATTTTAACTTTTCACCTTGGCTTCTCTAGCTTGGCATAGGAGAGAAGATCTTTCTTTGGAGGAGCAAGTGGTGACTTAATGTTTCACTATTGGGGCTAGTGTGGTAGCATTGTAATTGTATATCTTGGGACTTTCACTTAATATATAAAGCTCTTTAAGCCAGTGCACTTTCTTGCATATGTTGTAAATGATTGTAAGACTATTATTTCATTATTTGTGGTGTATGTTATGTTAACACATACTAATGAAAATGAACTATTGTGTTGGATTTAGTATGCATCTTGTTGAATGTGTATTATTACTTGATTTCATCATCGTTGTTATGTTGTGAACTAATTTGCAAATTAATCAGTGATTCTTTCATGCTCTTGTGTGTCTCTTTTAGGACTATACTATTACTTTTCTTCTAGAGGCTCACTCTCCCTTTTCCTTTATTTGAAAGTAGTTTATGTACATTGTATGTGTCACAGTGTCAACTTACTTGATTTTCACAAAGATTATATAATCTCTTATGTTGATAATTGCAGTCAGTGAAAATTTCAAAGGATAATGGAAACCAGTCGTATTATAGAAATTATGTTGTATAATTGCAACTACTCATCAAATTTTAATCTAAAACACAATACACAATCCTACTCTATTGCTCTACAAAATTCAATTCACAATTTAGAACATCAATCACAAACATGAAATGAGAAATAACACACATGCACACAATATTTTTCCAGGGGAAAGAAATCTGCTAAAACCCCCTTTATTTTCTTGCATTAATCTTATGAATAGAGATGTATTAGAATTGTTGGCTCAATTTGATCTCAACTTGCAAGTGAATAACATATATCTTTGCTCAGTAAGAACCTATGACCCAAACTTAGTCAATTTTTTCCTCTATTTGAGCCCCTATTTCATTGCGTAGTTCCTGAGGAAATTAGGCCCCTATTGTTTAGGAATTTCCTCCAAAATTATTATGCAATTCCCAAGGTTGATCATCTAACTGCATGCAACACCTGTACACTCAAGACTAGTCTACAACTGATGTTACATTGCCTTCAAATATCCACCACAATTGGGGAACTTGAATTCTCTGCATGCACTAGCTATTTTAGGTTGATTGATCAGTTAACTAGATGATCACTAAGTTATATTGAAGTCCCACTACACAACTAACCTTCCATTAGTTCCTCCAACAGTTGGAACTAGTTTAATTGAAAACAACTTGAAATAATTGACCTTTATTGTCACAAATTACCAATCACACATGCTTAATTGAACTCTAACTCCTTTAACTCAAATTTACTAAGCTAACTGATTGAGAAAATCCATGTCACACAAGTTAGTTGCATCCAAGTTGTCTTCTAATGTGGAAATTCAAATTTTCTCAATTTGACCAAGGAAAAATCAAATTGAGACTTTCTTGTTGCATTTTCAACACTCCCTCTCAGAAATAAAGGGATTATCAACCACCCCTGTCCTGCACCTGTGGAACTCGAACTTCCCTCTTGACAAACTCTTTTGTCAAAAAGTCGATATCTTGTTCCTGTATCGGAATGTATTGTACCCACATTATATGCATATGTACATAGTCCCGTAAATGGTGATACCAGATATCTATATGCTTGGATCGATTGCAAAATATTGGATTCTCAAAGAGCTTAATGCAACCCTGATTATTACAATAGATAAAATTTGGATCCATCATCTGAACAAATAGTCCCACAAGTGTCTTTTTCATCCAAATCACCTCACATGTTACTTGAATTGTAGCCATGTATTATGCTTCTGTCGAGATGAGCACCACATATATTTTCTTATTATTGTACCAGGAAACAATTATGGATCCAACATAGAAAAATTCCACCTGATGTACTCTTTCGGTCGGATAGACTCCCTACCCAATCGGCATCTGTGAAGCCACATGACTTCACTCCCTTTGTCTGTCTGTATGATATTCCAAGATTGGTAGTGCCTCTAAGGTACTGTAGAACGTGCTTATTTTCCTTCCAAAATAATTTGGTTGGCCTAACCATAGATTGGCTCAAATGGTTGGCTGCATAGCACATATTTGGTCATGTGTTCACAATATACATTAGTGAACCCACTAGTTGTTGATAAATGGTAGCATCGACTTCTTCACCTGAAGTGGCATCCTTCTCCCTCTAGTTGTTTGTTAGAGGTGTCTCCATGGGTTTACAAATCTCCATGAAAATCTTTATAGTATCTTGTTTGCATACTTTCCTTGAGAAACAAATATTTCCCCATCGCCTTGTCATACTTCCAACCTAAGGAAGTAGTGCATGAGACCAGTGTCCCTCATTTCAAATTCCCTTGCAAGTTCCTCCTTGCAATATCTTATCAACTTCTCATCACCAATTAAAATCAAATCATTAACATACAAGACAATAATAAGAAATTTACCTTCTACCAAGATGTCATATAGGTTTGCATCTGCTTCACTTTTGGTGAAACCCAAACCTGTGAGATAGTTGTCGATCTTGGTGTATTAAGCACAGGGTGCTTGTTTGAGACCGTACAATGCTTGCTTGAGTCTACACACATGATATTGTCGATCAAATGTCTCAAAAACTTATGGTTGCTCAATGTACACCTCCTCCTCAATAATTCTATTGAGAAATGCTATTTTTACATCCATCTGGTGGATCCCCCACCCCATCTATGAAGCGAGAGAAATAATTTCTCTAAAGGATAAATACCTTGCTACAAGAGAAAAGTTATCTTCATAGTCAATTCCCTCAACTTGAGAGAATCCTTCAGCCACAAACCTAGCCTTATATTTCTCTATGCTTCCATCTACTGCATGCTTAACCTTGAAGATCCATCTCAAACCTAATACTGATTTATCTATTGGTCTTGGGACCACTTCCCAAACATTTTTCTTTACAATAGATCAATACTCTTCCACCATTGCATCAACCCATACAAGTTTCTATACTTCTTCCTCAAAAGAGGATGACTCAGTCTCTATAAGCTAAGTCACTAAAGTCATGTAGTCAATGTACGTCTCAAGTGACCTCCTTTGCCTACGCAAATTTGAAGGAGCTCCCACATTCTCCCTCACATCCTACACAAGTCTATCAGCTTCTATGGTTCTTTTGTGCCTTCTATGGATGGTTCTACTTGAGTGGATGTCTCCACTCTCTACTCCTCTATTGCTTCTCCACAACTTCCTCAGGCTCCTACTTTAAAGCTCCTCTTCTGGTGGGATCTTAAGCTCCCTCTCAAGGGATCATTGCATCACTTTCTCTTCATCAAACTTTACATCCCTTCACACAATTATCATTCTGAGGGAAGGTAAGTACACACGGTATTGATGAGGATTTTATTTTTAACCCATAAATACTCCCAAATTTATTGTCACCTCAAGCTTATTCCTTGATTATTTGGAGACATGGTAGTAAACAGAGGCTCCAAAAATCCTAAAGTGCGACACATCTAACTTTCTCCCTGAGAAGGCCTCCTCTGGTGTGATCATACCAAGAATATGATGAGGAATCTGGTTCTGCAAATAGGTTGTTGTGTTGAATTCCTCAGCCCACAAATGCAGAGGTAGGCCTTGGTCATGTAACATATCCCTCGTAGCTCCAATAATGCTTTGGTTCTTTCTCTCAACTACCCCATTGTGTTGTGGGTTGTGGGGTGTTGTCATCTCTCTTTGAATGCCTTATTTTACATATATTTTTGAATTCATTTGAAACATACACACCTCCATTATCTCTCTTGAGAGCCTTCACCTTTTTGTCAGCTTCTTTCTCAAATAGTGCCTTGAATTCTACAAACTTGGAGAATGTATCATCTTTCTTTAGCATGAATAAGATCCAACACTTTCTTGAGAAGTCATCAATAAAAATGACAAAATATTTGTGTCTAGCAATGGAGGTTGTCGAGAAAGGTCTATAGACATCAGAGTGGATCCTTTCCAACAGTACATGTGCTTTGTTATCCCAATCATGGAATGTGGATTTTACATACTTCCGTAAGGTACATCCTTTGCATACATCTTGCTACTCAATTACTCCTTTAGGAAGGCCAATGGTTATTTGTTGCATAATCTTCAAGGCACCATGATGCAAATGGCCAAGTATTTTTTGCCAAAGTTCACCGACATTGCGACTCTGCGCTTTCTCTGCCCTATTGCTTAATGCAGCACAATCTCCCACATCTAGCTTATATAGGTTCTTTACACGAACCCTGATCTGATTTACCTATCCCATGGCTATGTGTCTCAGGAAAGCTTTCCCTTTGTTGAAGATCACATCATAACCACGATCTTCCAAAACTGCAACAAAGATGATATTTTTCTTTAGATCTGGAACGAACATGACATCCTTGAGTCTGAGAAGGGATCCTAACTCCCTTTGAAAGGTGACTGTACCAATCTCATGCATGATGTACTTCCATCTTCCCTCAGCTCGATGTGCATATGGATATCTTTCTCCTCGAGGTCACTGAAAAGCTCTCTACACCCTATCATGTGGAATGATGGACCTGATTTCAAGTACCACATGCTCACCATCACTATGTTGGCCATGCATGAAATAATGGTAAAGTCAAGCTTGAACTGTGAATCCAAAGCTTCACTTGCTGCTCCTCCTGAGGTCTTCTTGCTCGATTTTTTATGTTGACGCTTCGTGGCATAGTGCCTGAATTCATGACAATTGAAGCATTTAATTTTGGACAAACCTTTCTTCTTGGCCCCTTGGTTGAATTCTAGTTTGGCTTGAGATTTATTCTCTTTTCCCTTCTTTCCCTTTCCAACCAATGCAAATTTTTCTTCATCCTCACCCTTGAATGAAGTCTATCTCTAGTATTCTGCCTTATTTCCTCTTATACCAAATTAGATCATAAGTGTTCCCAGTTCGGTAATTTCTCCCTCCCGTTCATCAAGTCTTGGTAGTTATGCAAGCTTTTGGGAAGGCCTAGAAGACCTAGGCTTACCAAGTCATCTTCTACAACATTAACACCAACCCCACCAAGTTCATCACAAACTTGTGTGAATCTACTCAGATATTGGGGGATAGTGTCATTCTTCTGCATCTTGATATTTTGAAGTTTATCCTTGAGTGTCAATTTCTTGTGGTCGCTTCTATTCTCAAATAATTTTGTCAGTTCTTTCCACATTACGAAAGGAGTTTCTTTCCCATGGAGATTTGAGACAATGTGGTCTCGCACTCCCTCCAAGGTTATTCTCCTCGCCTTAGCTACATCTTTCTTCCATTGGGCTAGGTTTTTTGCATCAACTACTTATGGTTTTGCAATGTCTGTATTGACATATTCTAGCAATCCATTGTCATCCAGCACCGACTTCATGTGATCCTTCCATGCAATGCAGTTTAGTTTCCTTCCAAGGAATACTCTAATCTCAGTGTGTTGAAGGTCATCTTCCCAACTCTGAAGAGATCATGTTACATTGAAGCTGCAAATTTGAACCTCCTGAGAAACAACTTTGAAATTCCTACTCTAATGTTAATCATGCTTTGATACCATGTAGAAATTATGGTGTAGAATTACAACTCCTCATGAAATTTTAATCTACAACATGAGATGCAATTCTACTATATTGCTCTGTATAATTCAATTCATAATTTAAAACATCAATCACAAACATGCAATGAGAAATAACACACATGCACACAATATTTTTCCAAGGGAAAGAAATATGCTAAAAACCCCTTTTCCTACTTGCATTAATTTGGTGAATAGAGATGTATTACAATTGCTAGCTCAATATGAGCTCAACCTATAAGTGAATAACCTATATCTATGTTCACTAAGAAGCTCTGACCTAGACTTAGTCAATTTTTGCCTCTACTTGAACCCCTATTTCCTTGCTCAATTCCTGAGGAAATTAGGCCCATATTATTTAGGAATTTCCTCCAAAATGCTTGTGCAATTCCCAAGGTTGATCATCTGACTGCATCCAACACTTGTACACTCAAGACTAGTCTACAACTGATGTTACATTGCCTTCGAATCTCCACCACAACTAGGGAACTCGAATTCTTTGCATGCACTAGCTATTTTGGGTTGATTGATCAATTAACTTTTTGATCACTGAGTTAGACTGATCTCCCACTATACAACTGACCTTCAACTAGTTCCTCCAATGGTTAGAACTAGTTTAACTGAAAACAACTTGAAATAATTGACCTTGATTGTTATAAATTGGAAATCGCACATGCTTAATTGAACTCTAGCAGAGAATATCTGGGAAGCGCGATGACTAGGGTTTCATATGGGAAGTTTTTCGCCGCCGCCGCTCCCGGAGATCAGTGTTGCATTGGAACAGCAAGGTCTCTGGCAGCTGGTTTTGCTGAGCATGCTTCACCGTTTATGGTTTTGCCTGGAACTTTATCTGGAAAGGAGACCCATGGGGCAAGTCAACTTAAACAGCGGCCAGGGGAGTTTACTCCTTTCTTGTATTCAGGTTGTTTTCACTGGACGGTGTTGAGATTGCAACAAGATGATGGAGCTTAGTGAAAAGAGTCGCCTTCACTAAGTGGGCCCGCAGGCTAGTTTTGGCGCAAGTCTATTTTTAGACTATGTCTATTTTTAGACATATGGATCATGTCTATGGATTGCAGGTTGCTGTTTATGGATGATTGATCAAGTTGGGAAAAATAGATGGACTTCTATTTTTGATGAAAGTGTGAGTTATCACAGTGTGAGTGATCAAGTCTATTTTTAGACTGGCTGTCAAAAATAGAAAAGTCAAATATTATTATCTCACAATAATATTTGGACTATAAACTTAATCTTATTCTCTTGGAGCACTTCAGTTTGAGCTACAGAAGTGGCACATGCAGCTGTCAGAAGGAAATACGCTTTTCTTATGAGTCAGTTGAGTTGTTGCATGCATGACTTCAGTTAGAACTCAAGTGAGTTGAGTTTAGTGGACTGGAGGTGCAGTTGATGGAGTTGTGTTCAGTTTAGCTTTGTTAAACTGGTTGTATTTAGTCTAACTGGCGAATAGACTAGAGATGAGTTGGGTGAATTAGTTATTAATTAATTCACAGGTTATTAACTCATAATACAACTAATGAATACATCAGTTAACTCAGTTGCATGTCAGTGCATGTTCAGTTCAGCAGGGACAGGTGTTAGAGAATCAGATTGCTATCAGTTGTGACTATAGTTGTGCACCAGATCTTGCACAAATCAGGGGATTGATTATGCCAATGAGTTTGCACGTATTGTAGCTTGTTCTCACGTGATTTAGCCAAGGAAAGACGTGGCTTCCTTGGAATTATCATCAGTTCTTGAGCAGGTATTGAGCAGCGGAGGCAGGCAAGCAGCGAAGGAGATTTGAGCCAGTGATTGATTCAGATCTGAGCTGTATTGTGTGTAACAGAGGTGGAGATACTTGTGAGAAGTATTATGCTGTGTAATGTTACATGACTCAATCATTAATATACAGATAGTTGGGGTTTTTAGCGAGATGCTTTCCCCGAGATACATACTGTGTTAATGTGTGAATGCTCTTGATGTTTTATTGTTATTGATGCTGCTATATTGATGATCAACGTAGAGGAGCTTATGTATTGTGTATGTTTTCCGCAATAGTACATGATCAGGATAATCTCTATTGAATATGTGTTAAATTATTCAAAATTTCTACAAACCTCCCCTCACAACTGAAGTATTTTATGATAAATCTCATGAGCGGAGCATAATCATCTCTCAGAAATCTGAATGGGAAAAATCTCGTGAGCTGACTCAAAAAACTGGCTTTTATATAAGGCTCATAAAGTTCCCTCTCCACCTTCATCTTCTTGTGCCACTGTTCTCCAACATTTGGTATGCCTGTTGCCACTGATATGGTTTCGGGTGTCAATGTGAAAGTGAACCCTGCCAAGATAAATTGTCCTCCATGTAGGTGAAGTGCATAGAGGCAGGAAAACTCATGATGAATTCTGACATTTTCCACCCTCTGAAAAAATTCGAAACATGCCGAGTGCTGGAAACAAGACATAGTGAGAGGGCATGTCTGCAACTCCGTGAGGGTGTTTGGCCCATCCCTAACAATTCCGCCACTCCTAGGTCTCTGGGGAGCCCGTTCTCACGAAGCTGTATCACTGTGGCTTTCCCCCTCATAATCTGATGCAGTTTCCGATGCCATTACTGCTATTTGTACCCTAAATTTCTTTGCTGCACTCTAAAACCACTGAAATGATAGATGCTCTTCGAATCTGTCACCAAGGGGACAATGAAACAGGGGAGTTTAGGAGGGGAATGATGAAAAGAGGAATAGGGGTTTAAAAAAGAGAAATTTATCAGGGATTTGGGAGTGTTTGAGTATGGTGTTGATGCGGTATGGTTTGGATGTTGTGAGCCATAGGAATAGAGGGGACAAATGGATATGATTACAGTGGAGCTAGGGTGATTATTAGGGGAAACTGCTATAGGGGGATTAGCTGATAGAGGTAGGGTAGGAGAATGCTTTAGCAAAAAAGTCACTATAGCAAAACCCTAGCTTTCTTGACCTTCTTTATATCATCTTTGTTTTACTTTTAAAAATTTTGCATTTGATTTCATGGTCGTCATAATAACATTCCCCTTCAAGTTTAAACGCCAATGGATAAGGTAGTTGGGCTACCTCTCCAATCTTGAGGGTCATTCATAAAATTTTTGGGCAATTTAGTTCATTTTGGGCTTATAAGTCTATATGCCGTGCGCTCTGTCTAGTGTGCCGTGCGTCGGGTATGCACCGTGCCAGTGGCAATTTTGCACTGTGGCCGGGCTCCCAGTGCGCCGCGCGCCTTGAGTGCGCTGCGCCACCTTGTGTGTGTGCCACGCGCTGTAAAAGTTGCCCAGCTTGCTTTGAAAAACAAGGGAGGGGGTTTTATTGGTGAATCTAGGATGATTTTCTTAGGAAACATGATGGAGGGGAGGTGAGAATGATGAGGGGTGAGGGGACAAGGGGAGGGAAGCAAAACCTTGGTGGCATCATCACAATTTTGCAACCCCATTTATCATTTTTCTTGGTGATCTTTTCCATGGATAGCCTTGTTCTTTTGGGTACCATTTAAACATTGATTTTTTCCTCTTTAAAAACCCACTTTCTAATGTTTTAGTTTGCACCATTTTATTGACTTTTACAACACTCTATTTTTTCCATTTTTTTTCGAAAATTTGGCTCTCTTGATAAAAAATTTGGCATTCCTTTGCGGGGATTGTGTGACTGGGCCTCTGGCTTTAACATCCATGACTGCATCTGAAAATGTCATCTGTATATTTCTAGAAACGTTTGTCATAGTTGACCTTGCTTGACTTTTCTTCAAAACAGAGTTTTGAAGAAGAGTTGATGTCTCTTGTGGTGGTGATGAAGCTTTCTGCACTGTAGGTGTACAAGGTCTCCCTCTGGCCTACATGGCTTGTTTCTGGACATGTTTTTTCAAGGATCAAACTGATGAATTTCTAAACTCAAACCAAAAATGATTATGTCCTGAAATAGGAACAGACCTTGACTATCATGAATTTCATTGATTTTGGACAAAGTCCTGAACCAGCATGGGTCAAACATGAGGGAAACTAGCTAGCATGACTTTCTCCGTCAGGTCATGGCATGTCCCTAGCGAAATGCAACTGGAAGAGAGGAGCGGGACACCTAATCATGAAATGCATAAAGAGTTTTGATCCCTAATGAAGGACTTCACCAGGCCGACTCTAACATTGGCTCCAATGGGGGATGGTAGCTCCTTGGAGGTGCCAAGAACAACAGATCTCTGGAGGAGCTAGACAGTGCCTCTTGGTCCATTGGGCTATGGAGTCATCATTTTAATAAATAGCACAAGACTCTGACTTATTTACAAAACTAGAGTGACCAAGAAATTGACTCAAACTTGACAATTGGAATAACTCAAAAACTGACTGTACATACTGAAACCAAACTGAAATAAAAAATTATATTTACAATGATAGTGGAAGCAGCATTCATAGATCAACAGTGATACCATTTGAGTAGCCAACCATTGATCGGCCCTCCAGGACAATCTTCTCTGCTTATTTCCTTCAGAAGGAAGGCATTCTGACCCCTGTATGCTGCAATCTTGAAAGGACCTTTCCATAAATTTTCGAACTTTCCATGCTTGCCTTTCTCCTCGTTTCTTGCATCCCATTTCAATACTACATCTTCCACCTGAAATCTATCCATCTTGGCCTTTCTATCATAAATTTTCTTGATTTTCTCCTGCAATTTGGATGTGTTCTTAAAGACTTCTTCTCTTGTTTGCTGCAAGTGGATCATTTGATTCAGCCTTCTCTGCATGGGATCTTCCTCAATTCCAGCCTCCTGAAGGAGTTTGATCACTGGGGCAGCAAGAGAAGTGGGAAATACTGTGTCCACTCCATAAACAAGCTCAAATGGCAACATACCAATGGATTTTTTGTGAGTGATCCGATCTACCCAAAGCGCATGAGCCGACCTCTTGTTCCTGCTCTTCTTATTTATTTCCAGCAGCTTCTTGATTATGTTGACCAAAGATTTATTTGAAGATTCTGCCAACCCATTGCCTTGCAGATGATAGGCGGTTGAATGACCCAAAATTATATGATACTTATGACAAAATTCTACCATCCTTTTTTATTTAAACGCTGCTACATTATCAGTGATTATTTTGTTGGGACAACCAAAGTGAGACAAGATGTTATTTTCAAGAAATGAAATGATTACCGTGTTCGTTGCTTGTCTGGTAGGGGCTGCCTCCATCCATTTGGTGAAGTAGTACGTGGCTGTAAGGATCCATCTATGCTGTCCAGAAGATGTGCGATGAATTTCCCCAATGAAATCCAACCCCCACTGCTGAAAAGGAGCGCTCACTTTGATAGGCTTGAGTAGCAAAAGCTGTAATTTCTGTTTTCCTTCGAAATTTTGACACTTATGACAATGCTTTACCATCTTATGCACATCAGCAAACAAAGTAGCCCAGTAGTACCCTTCTCTCAAAATTTTGTTAGCTATTGGTTTCCAAAAACGATGACCACCACACTCTCCTCCGTGGAAATCTTCCATGGCTTTCTTTTCCTCCTCTTCCACCAGGCAGTTTAACAAAATTGCCATCGAGATCTTTCCAATACAATGTAGAATTCAAAATACAAAACTTGGCAGCCTTCAATTTAAGTGTCCTCGCTTTGTTTCTAGCCATGCCAGGCGGTGGTGATAGCTTTTGCAGCACATATATTATATCAGAATACCATGGGGACAACGCAAACATTTCAGATACCTGAATTGACGTTCCTTCCTCATTTTTATCGGTTAGGGCAGCGATCAGATTTATCTCCAATGCATGCAAATTTGATTCAGCCATTAGCTTCGCCAATGCCTGTCCTTTGATCATCTTTGTAGGCTTTATCTCCACATTGTATTCTAGCAAGGCTGCAGTCCATTTGCCTCTTCTTCCTTCCGGATCGGTCTGTACCAAAACATCTTTTACAGCAGTATTAGGAACATAGGCCAGAATGTGAGAATGTAGGATATATACCCGGAAGTATTTCAATGCCTTCACCAAGGCCAGGGTTTGCTTCTCAGTGATGTTATACTTTAAAGCTACGTCTCTTATAGCTCTGCTGAAAAATGCAATGGGTCTTTCATGACCCTCTTTCTTCTGCAATAATACTACTGCCATAGTATGCTCCGAAGCAAAAGAGAACACTATGAAATCCTAAGTATAGTCCGGGCTTACTAGAACTGAAGCTGATGAAAGGGCCAATTTGATCAAGTTGAAATATTTTACCACCTCATCGGTCCATTTCACCTGGCTGTCCTTTTTAAGCATGTTGGTCATTTCTTTCAAGTGTTCTACAAGATTGGGTAGAAAACGACGCAGAAAATTCATCTTACCATTGAATGATTGTATTTCCTTTTTGTTTCTAGGCAGATCAATTTACTGAATTGCTTACACACGTGCGGGATCTATGCAGATGCCATCTTTCGAAATGATATGCCCAAGTAATTTGCCTTCCTCCATGGCGAGCAAGCTCTTCTTTGGATTCAGCGATAAACCATATTTCCTGCATTTTTGAAAGACAATTTTTAGGTGATGCATGTGTTCTTCATCAGATTTTGAAAACACCATCAAGTCATCCAAGTACACCACCAAAAATACATCCTTCTTATTTGAAAATGCCAAGTCCATTGGACGCTGAAATGTGGCACCTACATTCTTTAAACCGAATGACATTTTGGCATAGTGAAAGGTTCCCCATGGAGTGGTGAATGCTATCTTGTTTCTATCATCTTCATGGACTGAAATTTGGTTATATCTGGAATAACCATCAAGCAGCGATATACGAGATGCCCCCACTACTCGCTGAAGTATATGGTCCATCTTGGGCAGCATATAGTTGTCCTTCAATGAGACCTTATTTAGATTTCTGAAATAAATGCATAGGTGGATCTCACCGGTCTTCTTACGTACAGGCACTAAGTTAGATATCCAATCTGAAAATCTGATGGGCACAATGATACCTGATTTGAACAACCTATTTACCTCTTTTTTGATGGATGGTAGCAACTTTGCATTTATCCTCCTCAGCTTTTGTCTAAATGGTTTTTTGTTGGGCTTGATAGGTATCATATGCTGAATGATATTTGTATCATAGGTCTTTAAATCAGAATAATCCCAAGCAAATACATCTGCAAATGAAGCCATCAAACTGATATATTTGTCTTTGATCTTTGGCGGTAATGCTTTAGACAATTTTACCAACTTTGGATTGGCAGTTGTACCGATGTTGACCTCTTCTACACCCTTTTCGGTCAGCTACAATGTTGGTTTGCGGGCTACATCATCCTAATCAAAAAGTTCTTCTAGAGGTATCAAGCCTTTAGGAATGATGTTATTCTTCAGCTACATTATGTCCATTTGATTGATCTGCACTTCATCTATACCATTCCCTTTGTCTTCATCATTTTCCACATCGATTGAGGTTTCTTCGAACTTGCCTTTGTTGAGCAGAAAATCTTTAATCTCCTCATCATCTTGAAATACTTGCCAATGTCGCTGATTGTCTGGAATGCTTGGATGGTGCTTGACATGGATTTCAAATTTATTGCTGGAGTTCATCGGGATCTTCAAGCTACTCGCTGCCTTGGCAAGAGCATCAACAATACTATTTTGGATTCTTGGCACACATTTCAAAGTGTATTCGGAAAACAACTTTAAGATGTCCAAAACTGCATTTCGATAGGCCTGCATCCTAGGATGTTTTGCTTGATATTCACCTCTAACCTGTTTTATTACCAACTCGAAGGTGCCATATATTGAAATCCTCTTTGCATTCAGCTTGCTAAGAATTTTCAGGCCAGCAATCAGAGCTTCATATTCAGCTTCATTATTGGAACATTCGAAGGCCAAATTGTAGGAGAAAACTCTCATGCTGCTAGGTACTTTGTTTGGGGCGGAGAAAGGACTGCGTACCCAAATGCCAATACCAACTCCATCATTCCCTACTGCTCCATCAAAATCCATGGTCCATAAGCCTTCTTCCTCCTCTTGTAAGTGCTTAAAATCAGTTTGTTGTGCTTTGTCTGCTTGCTGCCCATCGTTTTCAGCTGACTGCCCAATATTTTGCTACTTTTCTTGTCTTTCTTTTTCAAAATCTCTCTAAAATTCTGTTATCTCCAGAATGTCATCTGCTTCTACCATCTGACTATCTATCTCATTTAAACTATTTGAAAACAAAACAAAAGATTCTAAATCTGTATGTACATAGTTAATGGGATGATTTATCAGTTTCTCCTTGCTTGTGATCATATATTTCATCTTTTGTTCCCGATATAACTTCCTCAATTGTCCAAACACTGGGGTTGTTGCATAGGAGAAATCTAGCTGTAGTGTCCCTTTCAATTTTTCTACCCAAGACCTGGAAAGAAGCATGCCAAACCTTGGAGGAATATCTGCTACAACCACATCCCTCAGGACATTTTTCATAGGAAGTTGATCCAAACTCACAACCAAGTCTTTGATAAGACCTATACATCTTACTCTATTGGAATCGAATGAATAAAGATCATGATATTGTCGAGTGATATCCAGACCAAGCTTATCCATGATAGCCTTGGGCATGAGATTGTGAGACACTCCGGAATCGAACATGGCATTATATAAAATGAAATCATGCAACCTCAAATTGATATAGAAAGGGGGCACCTCATTGTCATAAGACTCACCATTTGATGCTGGTCCAAAAATCATTTCAGGCTGATCCTCTTCTACATTTACCATGTCGGACATTGGGTCCCAATTCAACATTTTAGAAATTTGTCCGTTATAAATGTTGTTCTTCATTACTTCAGTCAAGGGGATGGATATATTTAACTTAGAAATCTTGTTCTCTAGGCTAAAAGTGGGAGTTTTTTCTGCCTCCTTGACTAGGATCTCCTTCCTTTCTTCTTCCTTTGAGGTGGCAGTTTGCTATGATTGCTCTGCAGGTTTTGATTTGCTGCTCCCCGGACCAACCGCCTCCTTTCCTTTTCTTTGTGTAGCTGATAAATCATTCTTTGTTTTTTCACCCTCCCTCTTTTTCTAAATTGTTATGGCCGACACATCTTTGTTTCTAAGTGGATATCATTGTTGTTGTGTAGACAGAGAATTCATATACCCTCTTTGATATTCTTCTGATTCTTCTTCCAACACATTGTCAATAGCTAGAATAAATCAGTGTCTTGGTGTACAACTGAATTCACTGCATATTCTTCTTCTTCGGTAATGTAAGTAGGCAACTCATCTGGAATAAAGAGATGGCTTTCTTCGCCTACTACATTCCCATCCCCGTCTAACTCTAGTCCATGAACAAAATTATGTTGCAAAGGTGTTTGTACCGGTTGTTGTGCATTCTGCTCTTGAGTTCACTGATCTCTTTGTCTTATCCTATATTGTGGCTGCTGCTGACCACGAAAGTTAGGATTCCTCACTTGTGATTCGTGCTTGTCAAGTTTTACCCTTTCAAACCTTTGTTCTACCTTTTTGAGAAGCTGATCTATTGTAGAAGATTCTTCTTTCACAATGGTGTTCTTCTCTGATTTTTCTCTACCTCTTTTGGACAACAGGTTCACCTCAATGCTAACCGCAATTCTCTGCATGTCTTCCATTGTGGCCGGTTCCCTTTCTCTCAATTGATAAGCCATATCAGCATCAAAACCATCTAGGAATTTCACCATGGCTAGTCTCACGGGCGGCCTTAGATCATCTGGAATTTCATTGTACACTTTATTGAATCTCGTGCAATAATCTTGGACTGACTCACCAACGTTTCTCTTGATTTGCTCGTATTTGGAGAGAATTTGAAGAGGGTTCTTTTTCACTTCCCAGCAGTTCACGAATGTTCTATGTAGGTCTACGAAGGTGGCGATACGTGAAACCAGTAGACCTCTGAACCATTTCTTCACCTCACCTACAAATGTTTGTACAAAGAGCCTCATTAACACGTTCTCCACTGTGATATCATAAAGTTCAAAGAAGTCTGTCATTCGTTCCACGTGTTGCTGCGCAGTAATGCCACTAGGAGAGCCATTAAAGAATGGGATTTTGCTTTGGTAATCAGTGGGCATATCATCTAGAACTTGGGGTAGAACAAGGGGTACAAAACATGCAGCCATCATTTTTGGTGGATTTGGCCTTGGAGGTGTTGGAGGAGTGTGCATGGTTTGCAAGGGGCTTGCAATTGGATTTTGGAGCGGTGTCGCAATGTAATTATCAATTAATCTATTAGCTCTCTCTGTTTCGAGGTCTACAAGAAATTGCGGATCAGAGACAGTATAATCAACAACACTTTCGGATTTAGACTCAAAAAATGATATCTCGAACCGATCGTCGAACACAAGCTCTTCAAGATACTCAAAAATGTCAGGACATGAATGGGATTTGAACACGGGAGTTATGGTGCTCTCTTGACGAAGGAGCCTGGGGATCGAATTGGGGTTTTTGAAGATATGGGGAGGATCCGGGTCTGGATTGGCTCTGGTATATCGTCTCGAAGCCAGCGTGCTATTGAGAAAAATCACAGGACACAACCAACTTGCTCAGCCTTTCCAATCCTAAGCTCATCATCCGGGAGCTTAAAATTATTAAGGAACACAGGGATTTGATTTTGAACTTAGTCATCCCCAGTGGAGTTGCCACTATGTTAGCACCTAAATCCGCCTCAGGCTGAAGGAAGGAAAAATTCAAGGTAACTACAAACCTCGCTCAGTCTGGTAGCTAGCCCTACCAGAACAGAAGAGGGCTCTCTCCGGGTCACACTCAATGAGTGGATAAATGAAAAGGACTGAGATGACTTTCAAACTAACTATTTATCTTAGGCTAGTAAGTGGAAATGAATATAAGGAGTGATTTTTGTGAATGACTCTGTTTATGGGATGTTATGGGGCCACTGGACCTCAATGAACAAAGAACTTGAAATGAAGGCACAGATTATTTCGTGAGGCAAGGTAGGTTGAAAGCATAGAAATTTAGTTTTAAAATGGGACAGGATGGAAAGATTGATTAAGAAGTTGAAAAGGGCATGGGCGACATGAATCCTTTTCAAACAGAATAATGAACACTATATATGAAATTTTCCCACAGGTAGAGCAATAGAATTGAATTCTACCTGATCTCACTCGAAAAATTTCACCAGAAATGGATACGAAATGAAACTATGGAACATAAAAAAGAAATGGATAGAATGATTAAGAAGTTGAAAAGGGCATGGGCGACATGAATCCTTTTCAAACAGAAGAATGAACACTGTATATGAAATTTTCCCGCAGGTAGAGCAATAGATTTGGATTCTACCAGATCTCACTCGAATAATTTCACCAGAAATGAATGCGAAATGGAATACAAAACATAACAAGATACATATGAAGCATAAGAGAAGCACTTGCTATACTCACAACCACAGGAATCTCATGAAACAGAGTTGCTTCCTTTCATTAGTTCTTTGTAAAAATATACAATGCAGAAACAAAGTTTCTTTCCCACAGTCTCCCAGAAGTTACAAGCCAACCAACCCTTTGCAAATAAATTGCATACAATATATAGAATGTGTGAGGAAGAGATAGAACACCCAGGGGTTGGGAAGTTACTCGAATCATTTCGAAATGGAGATGGAGAGCCAACCATCAGCTATAGGTGCAGCGCTGCAAATATGACATTTGGCTTTGGGGTGACCATCTGCCTTCCTTCGCCACTTGGATAGAAGCCAATCTAGAGAAAAGACATTTTAAATGCTACCTTTGGTGCCAAAAAACCGAAGTGTAGATGAACAGGCCCACTTGGAGAAGTCGCGAACCGAAATTTCACGAAACGGAAGCAAATTGGCAATTTTTCCTCTGTGCGCCGCGCCATTTTCTCTATGCGTCGTGCTACTTTGGGTCCTGTTTTGGGGCACTTCCGGCTTTCCAAAATGTACCCAAGTGGGCTTGCTGGAAATATTGGCCTGTCTACTTTCTAACCCCACTATAATTTCTGAATTTGAAGCTCATTTACCCCTCCAAATCTTCATTCTCCCAATACCGCTTTCTGTGTGTCCAAAAAGTGGCAGAAAGGCCATTTTTGGGTGTTTTTTGACCTTTAGGAGACCCAAGACCTATCAAAATTTCTAGCCCAGAAACCAGTAGATGTATTTCTTGATGCTGAATCCAAAAATTCAAACCTTTTCTCGATTGGAGTGCTAGAATTTTAGCACCGCGCAGGGTGCACGACGCACAGGGAGAAAATCCCTGTTTTTTGCCCAAAAATTTCCCTGTGACCTTTGCGCAAATTTTTTAAGATTTGGGCTAGAAGTTCTCTATGGGGTTCTTTGCTGAGTCAAGGAGGCCTCAGCCAAGATCCTAAGCCTATCTTGCTCTTTTGCCCTTTTTGCCCTTTTTGTGGCTTTCCTCAGTTTTGCTTTCAAACTCCTTATTCGGGCTCTCAAACTCAAGTTTCGTGCTCTGTAATGATGAGCCATGTGTCTCAGCAGTGTGTTGTCTTTGTCGGCCTTGTTCAACATTTTTTCCAGATGCATGTTGACTCTGTCAAGAACAGACTCACGATCATCCATAACCTTTTGCTCCAATGAAGTGAATTCAATCCTCCGCTGCTTGGCAGTTAGGCGATCCTCACGGATGTTCTACAGCTCCATGATCACATGCTGGTCTTCTAGTTGTTTGTTCCTCTACTCTAGATAGTTGATGACCCATCTGGACCTCTCGAAATTGAGCATCAAGTCTTTGATTTCTGTGTCCTGCTCCTGAATAATCATCCTAAGTTTGGCATTTTCTGCCTCTGTCTCTTCATCCGGAATGAGGATGACACCGGTCCCTTGAGCACCTAATGGCTCACCCGAAGGCCCCTCCTCATGCATTGGCTCCTTGCCTCTATCCTGTTCCTGTGCCGTCGATGCCGGAAGCGAGGCCCCTTCCACCCCAGGTGGAGATAACACTCGCTTTGCTACTGCAAACAAAGGCCCGGTGCCTTTTGGATAGACTCTCTGATATGTGATGGAAAATGGCACCACAGTGGTCTCATTGCGTTCATGCTGATGAGAAGTACCCCCTATCTCCTGTTTTTCCTCTGATACTACCTGTGGAACATTGAAGAAGTCACGGGAGATGAATTCCTCCCAAGCAATGCCCTGCAATTTCGAAACATGCCAAGTGTTGGAAACAAGACATAGCGAGAGGGCATGCCTGCAACTCCATGAGGGTGTTTGGTTCATCCCTAACATGTCTGCCACTCGTAGGTCTCTGGGGAGCCTGTTCTCCTAAAGCTGTATCACTGTGGGTTCCCCCTCATAATCTGATGCAGTTCCTAAGGCCATTACTGCTGTTTGTACCCTGAAGTTCTTTGTTGCACTCTGAAACCACTGAATTGATAGATGCTCTGCAAATCTGTCACCAAGGGGACAATAAAACAGGGGAGTTTAGGAGGGGAATGATGAAAAGAGTAATAGGGGTTTAAAAGGATAAATTTATCATGGATTTGGGAGTGTTTGAGTATGGTGTTGATGGGGTATGGTTTGGATGTTGTGAGCCATAGGAATAGAGGGGACAAATGGATGTGATTACAGTGGAGCTAGGGTGATTATTAGGGGAAACTGCTATAGGGGGATTAGCTGATAGAGGTAGGGTAGGAGCATGGTTTAGCAATAAAGTCACTGTAGAAAAACCCTAGCTTTCTTGACGTTCTTTATATCATCTTTGTTTTACTTTTAAAAATTTTGCATTTGATTTCATGGTCGTCATAATAACATTCCCATTCAAGTTTAAACGCCAATGATGAAGGTAGTTGGGCTACCTCTCCAACCTTGATGGTCATTCATAAAAGTTTTGGGCAATTTAGTGCATTTTGGGCTTATAAGTTTGTGCGCCGCGGGCTCTGCCTAGTGCACCGCGTGCCGGGTATGCACTGCGCTAGTGGCAATTTTGCACTGTGGCCGAGCTCCCAGTGCATCACACGCCCTGAGTGCGCCGCGCACTGTAAAAGTTGACTAGCTTGCTTTGAAAAGCAAGGGAGGGGGTTTTAGTGGTGAATTTAGGATTATTTTCTTAGGAATCATGATGGAGGGGAGGTGAGAATGATGAGGGGTGAGGGGACAAGGGGAGGGAAGCAGAACCTTGGTGGCATCATCACAATTTTGCAACCCCATTTATCGTTTTTCTTGGTGATCTTTTCCATGGATGGCCTTATGCTTTTGGGTACCATTTAAACATTGATTTTTTCCTCTTTAAAAACCCACTTTCTAATGTTTGAGTTTGCACCATTTTATTGACTTTTATAGCACTCTATTTTTTCCATTTTTTTTTCGAAATTTTGGCTCTCTTGATAAAATTTTTGGCATTCCTTTGTGGGGATTGTGTGACTGGGCCTCTAGCTTTAAAATCCATGACTGCATCTGAAAATATCATCTGTAGATTTCTGGAAACTTTTGTCATAGTTGACCTTGCTTGAATTTTCTTCGGCATTCCTTTGTGGGGATTGTGTGACTGGGCCTCTAGCTTTAAAATCCATGACTGCATCTGAAAATATCATCTGTAGATTTCTGGAAACTTTTGTCATAGTTGACCTTGCTTGAATTTTCTTCAAAACAGAGTTTTGAAGAAGAGTTGATGTCTCTTGCGGTGGTGATGAAGCTTTCTGCACTATAGGTGTAGAAGGTCTCCCTCTGGCCTGCATGGATTGTTTCTGGACATGTTTTATCAAGGATCAAACTGATGAATTTCTAGACTCAAACCAAAAATGACTCTGTCCTGAAATAGGACCAGACCTTGACTATCATAAATTTCATTTATTTTGGACAAAGACCTGAACCAGCATGGGCCAGACATGAGGGAAACTAACTAGCATGACTTTCTCCGTCAGGTCATGGCATGTCCCTAGCGAAATGCAACTGGAAGAGAGGAGCAGGACACCTAATCATGAAATGCATAAAGAGTTTTGATCCCTGATGGAGGACTTGACCAGGCCGGCTCTAACAGACAGTATTGATATCCTCATAGGGTAATTGATAGATATCCCCTCCTGCTAACAAGTGTAGGATATGCAGAAGTTCTTCCCTTACTCCTATAAGTAGGACTAGCTTCAGTGACTCAAGGTCAAGTTTGCACTTGGCCCTTTTGTAGCTAAGCTAGAATTTTTTTCAAAATCCTTTAGGGATTCATCATTGCCTAAGGTCATCCTAAAAATTTCCTCTTCAGTGTCTTTAGACCTACAACAGTCCCGATACTTGCTGTTGAAGGCTTGCTGCATCTAAGCCCAAGTTGTAATGATATCTCCAGGTAAACCAATGAACCAGCACAAAGTTGCATACTTGAGAATGGATGGAAATAGTTTCAACTTCTGCTCATCATTTTTATAGTCATAGGTTCGACATATGACAACAAACTCAAATAAGAAATTGTCTGGGTCTTCTGTGGTCAGTCCATGGAAATGAGGAAGGGAAGGCACCCTCAACTCTTTCTCTATTTCCCCTATCATTTCTATTTTCAGCCATAGGTTCAGTAAGAATGGGTTCTCCTTCTTCTTCTTCCCCTATAGGTTCTTCAAATATGTCTAGTTGCTCACCTAAGGGTTCCTCCAGTTCACAACCACCGTAGAAGAGGGAAGGTTAGCTGTTGGAAGCAGTGGGAGTATTTGGAAAAAAATTCCCTAAGTTATCCCTATTCCTACGAGGCATGAAAAGAAATGTTCTTGTTTGGTTTTGTGATTTTTTCAAACTTTGAAAGTGATTACAGAATTAAAATTGCAGACTGAATGAAAACTATTTACTGAATGAAAATATTAACTACTTTATTGAAATCTAACTTGCAGAATGGAAAGGAAAGAAAAGAATAAAAAATGAAAAGGAAGCAAACTAAATTACTTTGGAGAAATGAAACTAATAGTAGAATATTAGAAACAAGAAATAGAAGAAAGAAAGTAGTAATCACATAGTACTCAAACACTTCCCTGAAAACGGTGCCAAAAAGTGATGAGCACCAGTATTACAACAAGAATGTTGCAACTCCTAGAGCTACCAGCTTTACTTTATCAACGCGGGGCTCGCACAAACTTGGAGGTGACAGTGTTGTATACACAAGCACAAGTGATGGTTCTTCCTTTTCTCACTGTTTAGCTGGCGAGAGACCACTAGGGTTTTTAAGCCAAACTTCTATGGATTCAGAAGAAACTTGATTGATGATGAAAGAAAGAAAGATCTACTCTAGGAGAAAGCTTATGTAGTGTAAGGAAAATGACTGAAATCCTATGCTAAAAACACACCCTTATCTAACTAACTGTTGAGAAACTATGATTTACAAATATGAAAAACCAACATGTATGAAATGCTACTATCTAAAGCATGGAAGTTAAAGACATCAAACATCACTACTGTGCATGTAAAGGACTAAAATAAATTTGTTTTCTTCTTTTAATTGTTTTTCTAGCAAGTCAAATGTAAACCCTAAGCTCTTTTGGAGATGTGGAAGGTGGTTTAGCAATGATGTTGGGTGGTTGGAAGGTTTGGGAGACCCCTGGGTGACCTGGTGTAGCTTCCTAGAGGTTTTACCTTAATTCGGCCTCAAAACAGGCCACTACAGGAAAACCTATAAGATGTACTAGAAACCTACAAGATTCCCTGTATTTCTATAAGATATAGCTGAGAGAAAAACGATGGTTGTTGGAGGTGATGGTAGGCTTAGGGAAGGTGGTGGATGGGTGGAATGGAGTGAGAAAATTCCTAGGATCACTTAGAACTCAATACCAAGGTTAGGAGATGGTTGAATTCGCTCAACATGCTTATAGGAATTTCTATGTAAATTGATGAGATTGGTGAAGATCTTGGTGAAAGAAAGGGATGATTTTGAAAGGATGAAGTTGGGAGGTGGTTACCTAATATGAGATCTCTTTAGATTTCTGAAGCACCTATTCTGCATCAAACATTTATAAATGCCACATAGTCCTGTAAACAAGAAGAATTCTAACAAGCTAGAAAAGTAGAATTTAATGAACTAGTTGTCTACTTCATGCATGAAGAAAATTGTTGAACAAAATGGAATCATGGATGAGATCTAACGAAAGGTTGAATATGGAAGAGATGGAAACTAAATCCTACACTTCAAAAATGATCAAATTCTAGATTAATACAATAAACTCTAAATCTTATGAAGAACCGGAAATCTGTCTCTTTGGGGCTGCTTAAGGGTCTTTTCTTCAAATCATGATCCTTGAGGGAAGAAGTGAGGCCAAGACACCCACTAATAGCTTTGTGGTACTCCTTTTATCTCTTCTACCCTTCTATTGAGGTAATGAACAAATGGAAGCAAACTAATAAACAACTAATCAAATCCACAATACTTGCAATGAAATACTTCTAGAGACAATTTAACCATGAATCTATGAAACTAAGCTAAGCATACAGATACAAGAAGACAAGCCTTTTCTTCTAGGGTTGGGCCCTAACCCAAGAGCTCCAGCCCTCTGAGTCAGCTCAGTGTTGGATGAGGAAAAAGCTCATTTTCATTATCAAAACATAAAATTACATCAATATCTTCCACAAGTATGGAGCTCGAAAATAAATAGTGTTTTTGCAACAAAAAATGAAATTCTAATGAGGCTCTAGGCCTATTTAATTATATAACTGAGGTCTCCAATGAATTCCTTAAATCTAGGGAGGCTTGGCTCCGAATCTTGATATGAACTAACTCTTTGGCTATCACTTGCTTGACTGCCTTTTTATCTTCATGACTTGGCTACTTGCACTTTGATATGGTGTGTTTAATGGAGGAATATTAAAGTGTGGGAGGAGTAAATGAGGAATATTTACCTCCTACAATCTCTCTCCCTTATCCCATTCGAGTTTCAAACCTTAGTCTTGCCAATTCCTTGATTTTCTCTTCCAAACCTGCATTTAATGCATATTAGTCCACTAGGCATAATATCTCACTTTAAATCATCTCATTAAACAAAATACAATCAAAACATGTAATAAGTTGTGAGAAGAGTTGATTTAACTAAGCTAGGAGGTGAGTTAAGGCCCATATAATTACCCAATGATGAGACTCATCAGATAGTGATGGCTCTTAAAGGCTAGTTCAAGAGGGAGACGATGGATGAGATGTAAGTGAAAAGCCCATAATAAACTCTCCAATCATAGCTTGGGGGAGAAAATGATGAGGAATGAAGTGGCCTCAAAGATCCAAGGTCTTCGACACACACCCCGATGGTATGACTCAACTACATGCAACTGAATGACTTGATGTCTAGCATGTAGGGAGATCAACTGCTTATCGATAATTGATGTATCTCATTAATATATGTGAGGGAGACTATTGATAATGAAAATATTTGCCAAGGTACGTAGCATAGTCCACAGAGTGTGAATGAACAAGGCGAAGTCAAGCACTCCACAGAATCGGTTTCCATGGACCAATGATGAAAACTCGATGCAAACCGTGAGGAAAATTTCCACTGGTGGCTGCAAGTTCCAAGGTACTAGACTGTTTCTAGATATGCATTCCAGATAGTGTGCTAAAGTCAATGAGAAGAGATCCACTAAAGGAGGGGATTAATATATCCCTGACCATCAATATGAAACAAACACGAAGATGAGGTCTCTGATTATAGAAAATGAAGAAGTGATGTATAACAAACACATGAATGACCAACATAAAAGGTATAACAAGACATGTAGATGGATAACTCATGATTGAGACATCCATTGAACATATAATGGCATGACATAAAAGTGAACTTAGCAACATAGACTAAAGAATACTAACAGACATGATGGTAACAAAGGAGGCATCACCAAAGCCCATGGATTAGAAGGGTAACCAATCGGTTGAGATACTGACTCATGCAAAAAGTGTATCAATGCAAGCTCAAGGTGTGGTTCAAAAGTTCAATGAAAAAAAATTGTAAGATTATCACTCAAACAAGTGCCATGTTTAAGGGTGACATAGGACCACCATGATAAACATGATAGCAAAAATATCCCCCCCTTTGTGTATATGGTATCCCATTCATAGTTTAATGAGTACGATTGAAAAGACAAGTAAGCTTAATAGGTTCATTTTTTGTGAAGTTTATGCCTAGGTGAGAAAAGTGATAAAAGTACACTCATGACTTTCTCATGGATTAACATGATTGAGAACAGACAAGAGATCCCTCTACGAATTTTAATTTAAATAATGAGCAAGAAAAGACAGAAATAACTTGGTATTTTCATATAGGTTTTATGAGCATGAAAATGTGGTAGCAAAAGAATATCAGGATCCTCATGAGTTTAATGAGTCATGAAAATAATAGCAAAACAAACTTGACATTTCGATATAGATTTAATGAGGATGAAAATATAGGAAAAGGAGCTCATAATTTTCATTTCTTAACAACAATCAAAAGAAACCCAAAAGGAAGCTTGATCCAAAGAGACGAGTGGTATAATGGTATGCAATTATTCAAAGGGGTAGTGACAAAACTAACCTAAGTAAAGTATAAAGTAGTGCCAAAGTGTCAGACAATGGAAATCCACTCAATGGTCTTTGTGAAGGAGAATGGAAGGTTGCGAGATAGTGGCAAGGCTAATTCTAACAAAATAGGTTGAGCATGGCTAGAGAGTTGTTGAGTGAAAGGAAGGAAGCATCAATGTGACAACATCTAGCAAGATATTGAGTACCATGAGTGCAGACGACCATAAAGAAACATGATAAAAAGTATTCAAACTCCTTATAGGATTATGGCTAGAAACAATAGTTAAAGAGAGACACGAGGTTCAAATTTGAGGTCATGGAAAGTACTAAGGAGGATCCCTAAATCTATGAATAACTATAGCATGGAAACTAAGACTCCAATCAATTGCTACTACAGGGTCCCATGGAGGGTAGGATCTATCACAAAGGTTATGACATGCAAAAAGGGATCATTAATGTCAAAATTTAATGGAGTGGGCCCCAAGGTAAGCTAAAATAGAGACAAAAAAGGCCAATAATGCAATGACATGATTGGTGAATCCATTTCATATATGCTAGTTTTATTGATATAGACTTCAGAGGCTAGAGGAAAAATCATGTAAATGTTTTTTCTTTTGTTAAATATATACATATATAAAGCATGACACATGTTGATATGTTATGCAATGTAATGCCAACTGGAGTCACAGGCCAAGGATTTGAATGTATGAAATCATGTGTGATTGTTGGTAGTATATGGTGCATCATCATGGGGCCATGTCACATCCTATTGAGCTTCCATGTGCCTAAAGGTTGTTGACTTAAAGGAGATCCTAGAACCATAGTAGTTTTAGGAACAACCTGAGGACATAAAGTGGAATAGTCTCATGATATAACACAATTACTTGATAGTGATGATCAAGATATGAATAGGATATGTGACACTTGTCAACAGGGGATTTAAGATTGGATAATGTAATGGAAAGTTCAATGATGGAAATCCTTGAATTGACTCATTCCAAGGGTGGTACGCCATTATATGACTCAAGAGATTAGTCAATATCTTGAGTACCAATATCCAACGTTTCCATAAATGGCAGAGTAGAGGCAGTATGAGGTATAGCCCCCTTAGCTTATCTTCTGAAGCTATCTCTTGCAATATGACCTTACCAAAAGGTAGCTCAATATTTAGGAACTCATGTGAAAGTGATGGAGTGATGACCCATGTGGGTAGAGGTTCCTCAACATATTCCATACTAGGATGGAGTTTCTAACCAGCGTTAGCAGGTGTTGGGAATACTAATGAAGAGGTGAATACAACCACAAAAAGTGGCATTGTGCCCCCATGAAATTCATCTTCCATAGGTACTTCCCAGGTACAAAGGTGTCTAAGGGAATCACAAGTGAAAAAAGAGATCATGTTAATTGTGGAATAAAATGGACATGGGTCCCATGGAGCAATGGGAAATGTTCCCATCAAGGAGGAGTCCTTGAACATTCATGCCCAAATACCCTCTACAAGAGTGAAATGATCACCTACATAGGACACCAAATAACTATTATGAAATCAAAAATCAATCTTACAAAATATTAGATGGTTGACAGTGACTATTTAATGCTTGTGGGGAAACATCACAACATGCAAGGATGATTACATGATAGAGATCATTGTGGAGAGCCAGCTTAACCCAAGGAGGAGATTATAATATAAAGGTGCATCAATCACTTTAGTCTTAACAGAAATTGTCTTACCTCCTAATTCGATAGGCGAAGTTGAAAACATCCTTTGAGCTGAAAAGGTATTCCCAACACAAGCCTTTATCTTTGATCTTAGTGTGGACAAAGTGGGAGAAATGAGAGACTTCCAACACTTTGACAACATTATACAAGTCGATGCCCCCTCATATAAGACTCTCCTATGAATGTGTTGTCTAAAATTTCGACATTATCTATAAGGAAAGATGATGTGGAAGATGGGGTTTGCATAATGATGGATCAAAGTGTTGGGGTCCAAGTATGAAAAAATTATTCAATCCTGTTTCCTACATTAATTCATCAATCTAGGTGCATACACTTTTCAAGGTAACATGCAAGGTATATGTAGGAGCAAGGTTACAATCTTACATCAACAAAGGGTTCACGACTAAGAAACTAAAGCATTGTTGTAACTATAATAGAGATTAAATTGTAGAACTTAAAAATACATTCATAGCAATCTATGGAAATCTGTAACAACAATAAGGAAATAACACCATAAATAAAACAACATATATACAAAGGAACCACGCAGCACCTGATCAGAAGAGTGGGCCCAGCTCTCTGATTAGGGCAGTGGTAGAAAGGAATGAAGGCTAGATAATCAAAATATCAATATTGCATTAAGAAAAATGAAAATAGAGAAGTCTCATGTTACATTCTCAAGTAAAACCTTCAATATTTGATCTTCTCCCCTACTTCCCCCCATTCTCTCTTATTTGTGCCATTTAAATATGAAAAATAAAAGGGGGAGTTACAACAAGATTTATTACAAAATAAATATGAGATCTGAGAGATCTTTCCATCATGATTCAGCTGGAACAAGTCGAATTTGGTCATTGCAATTGGGGCAATTTGGAAAATGGCCACAACAGAAAATCTGTGAATATATCCTTCGAAGAACCTTTCTTTTCTCCCAATACAAAACGAATTTATGAAAATGTCTCATTTGGAAACTGATTTTGTCAGTTCTAAACAAAACCCATGTCTCTAATTTTTAGAACTCTTCTACGTTTGCCCAATATGTCCGATGCAAAACTGTGATGTTTTATTCCAGTGAAATTCTAAGTTGGAATATTTGATTATGCGTTGAAGATCAGATTTGCAATGTGAAAGAGAACTTAGGGGCTAAAATCACGAGTGATGTTATAAAAAAATTATCTATAAAACATTATTAGCAATATCACTCTTAATAATCATCAATTTATTAAAAATAAAGGAGAAAAAATAGTACTTATCCACAAGAGCATAGTTAATTATGAAATGGAATTATATAATAAATTATGGTAAATAATGTTATAAAAGAATAGTACAAATGGATGAAATGGATGTTAAGAAGTGATAATAATAATGAAAAATTAGGGACCCAACACAAAGGTCATAGTGTTTGAGTCTAGTGTATTCACCCAACCAATAGCATACAATAGTGCTTTACATTGCATCAAGAAACTTTGCAACACATCTAAAATTAGAAATGGAGCTTGGGTTGGTTCCTCAATGATACTATAATTATGAGGGGCCTTCACCTTGGGATTTTGTGTAGTCTTTCGATGAAAACCCTTAGGAAGGAGCGATGCAATTTTCAATGATGCTTTATCAAAATGAAGTTGACCATGTGGTGGTGGTTGGTTCAGGAGATTCAAGGTAAAGGTACCACTTTTAGGATTCTCATAACTATGAGCTATCATTTGTAAATTGATGATTCACTTAACCATAAATATATCTTGAGTTGAAGTCAAGGCATTAGAAGAATTTCCCGCATCACCCCCCACCCTTGCTAAAGTGGTGTAGGATTCGCAACAATGTTTTTTTACAGCGCTGGAAAGGGATTCATCATGAAAATAGGTTGACAAGCATATTTATATAAGAAATATCTATGAATCTCATCCATCTGGGGGAAATCATGAGCAATATGATCATCTCGACAAATATTGCAGGGAAAGTGACAACACTTCTTCTTATCATGGTTGCCTCTCCCATTATTGTCATGTGTTTGTGATGGCCCTTGTTGCAAATTAGAATTTTTTTTATCTATTATTTTTCATTTTCCCTCAGGGTTAATGAGGAACCTTGTTTGAATTTATCAAACATAATTTACCTCAGAGGTGGGAACAATGACATATGGTTTTTAGGTAGCAGGATGACTAGCCATGGCACTAGAAGAGATGTTTAGTTGACCCATGTAGGTGGTTAGTTATCCTATGTTTGCAGATGATATGGATTCCATGACTCCATCATCAAGGGTTCTAGGTTTCTTAGTGGAAGGAGACCCTTAATATATCCCCCATCATCAACACAAAACGAACTCCAAGTTAAGGTCTTTGATGATATATAATGAAGAGGTGATGTATGAATAATATAGGGATGGCCAATAGAAAAGGTTTAACAAGACACGCAAATGGCTGACTCATGAATAAGACTTGGATTCAACATGTAATCGCATGACACAAAATTGAACTAAAAACATAGAATAAAGAGTACCAATATACACGATGGTGACTCGATGGGCATCAACAAAGTCCGTGGATTGGGAGGGTAAATAATTTGGTTAGATATTGACTCATGCAATAAAGTTACTCAAACATGTGCCATGTACAAGGGAACGTTACAAATTCCATGATAAATGCCATATCAAAATGATTACTCCCCCCCTTTTTTATATGGTATCTCCTTCATATCTTTTAGAGCATGAAGGTGAAGGCAAGTAAGGTCAATATTTTCCTTTTATTTGAAGTTTATACCGAGGCCAAAAGAGTTATAAAAATACGCTCATGAATTTCTCATGGATTAACAAGCTTTAGAATAGAAAAGAGATAGCTTGATGACTTTCAATTTAACTAACAAGCAATAAAAGACAAAAATTAGTCAACCATTTCATATACTTTATACGAGCATGAAAATGTTGTAGCAAAATAAGCTCGGGATTTACATGAGTTTAGTGAGTCATGAAAAGAATAACAACACAGACTTCACACTTTCGTATAGGTTTAATGAACATGAAAATATAGCAAAAGGAGCTTGGGATTTTTATTGTTTGACAAGCATGAAAATTAGGTTGAAATGAAGCTCAATCTAGAGAGATTAGTGGTATAATCATATCCATCAATTTCGAATGAAAAAAACAACCTAGGAAAAGAGGAAAGTGGTGAAAAGTGTCAGACAAAGTAAATCAACTCATCATAGTAGTCTCTCTAAAAGGTGATGAAATATTATAGGAGACAAAAAAGCAACATGATAAAAAGTGTGGGGTCCCCCTATATTATGATGGAAATAGATGATTGAAAAAGAGAGTTACAAGGCTCAAATTCGATGTCATGGTGAGTACTAAGGGGAATCTAGAAACCTATGAATAACTACAACATGAACAACAAGACAAAAATCTTGTGCTGCTCTAGGGTGCCCATGGATGGTAGGCCATGTCAAATAAGAACACATCCCAGAAGGAGTGTTTATTGTCACAACCTAATGGGGTGGGACCTAAGGAACGCTGAAATAGATATGGAAAAGGACAATAATGCATTGATATGATCGGTAAATCCTAGTACTATATGCCAGTTTCAATGATATACTTGAGAGTCGGGCTGAAAAAAGAGGTAAACGATTTTTTTTAAAGAAATATATATATATATAGATCATGACACAGGTTGATAGGTTATGCAATGTAGTGCCAACTATCAAACATTGTCCAAGGATCCAAATGTGTGACCTCATTTGCACTTTTTGGAAACATAAGGCAAACCATCATGGTGCCATGCCATATCCCATTGAACTTCCATGTTCCCAAAGGTTGATGGTTCCAAGAATAGCCTAGAACCATAGCATTTTCATGAACAAACTGTGGATATATAGGGTGAACGATATCACGAGCTAAGACAACTCCTTGATAGCAATGGTCAAGACATGAACAGGGTATGAGACACTCATCAATAAGGGAATTGAGATGGGATAATCCAATGGAAATTTCAATGATAGAAATCCTGGAATTGACATGGTCCAAGGGTGGTACTTCATTAGATGACTCTATAAATGGTCCCTATATTGATTCAATATTTTGTGTTTCAATCTCCATCATTTCCATATGTGAGAGAGTAGAGGTGTTGAGAAATGGCAACAAGAAATTCCAGTTTAGTTTGTCCTTGAATTAAACTGTGAGTTAAAATTGAATTTGATTCTCATGGAAACTTGTAAATAGTTATTTAAGTTTAATTAACTTAATTAGCTTATGAATTTGGAGTTGGAAGTCTTTCTGTAGTCATGTATATGTTCTCCCTAAATTTTAGGGGTCCAGGATGTGTTTATTTGAGTTGTACTAAGATTAACTCAGTTTCCTAAGTTATGGTAAGTTAAATTAGTTCTAAATATTTGTGGAAATAATAGAGGGCTAACAATGAGTTGGTGAACTAGTGCATCCACAAGTGTTACTCCAGTTAACTAAAGATTACCTCATGAGAAACTCATGCATGTCAGTTCAGAGAAAGACCCAGTTGAGACTAGAGTGTGGGGACAATGTACTATCACTTGTATGATTTACTGAGTTGTAAATATCATGCATGAAATCAGAGAAGGACCTATCTTTGGATTGTGTATTTTTGGAAGCATGAATTCCCTTTAAATACAAGTTATTCATCCTAGGAATTGTGCAAGGAAATAGGGGTTTGATAGGTAATGGAAATTGGCTAAGTGTTGGATAATCGTTGGCTTGCGAGATAGAGAGTTGAGCATACTTGTGTGGAGTTGTTATTGTGAGAACAATCTTTGTATCTTCAATCATATTTTATGATTTAATGTAATATAGATAGGCAAGGTTTTGAGTAGTGGATTTCCCCAGGAAAAATTATATTGTTATGTACCATTGATTTCTCTTCTTCTTGTTCATATTTTTTTCATTGATTTATTGGCTTCGGCTGGTTAAAATTAGAAGTAGATTCTTGTCATGTGCTTTAGTAAATTACATAAGCTTATGAAGCTACAGGAAATTGAACATGGTATCAAAGCTGAGTTCAATATACTAGAGGATATTTTGAAGTTTTGAGTTTTGGGTTACAAGTGAAATTCGAATTTTCAATACATACTTCAAATGGTGTTCTACGGTTTGCGGCTCGAGTATGCCTTGGAAGGTAGCTCGAATTATATATCCTAGAGGGAAAGAATGGAGGTTTTGATGGAGGCTAATGGCTTGAAGGAATTCATTGATCAAGATGTTCCTAATCTAGGAGCATCAGATGAAGATAATATGTCAAGATGGAAGAAGTATGTGGCAAAGGTGAGGCAGATAATCCTTAAGGGAGCTTGAGACCACATTCTCCCGAGTCTCCATGGTAAGGAAACTCTATATGCGATGTGGAAAGCATTGATAGACTTGTATCGGAACAGAAGTGACCAAATGAAATTGAGACTGAAAGACAAACTTTGAAAAATAAAAATGGAGAAAGGCATTACTATTCCAAAATACTTGACCAAGTTCACATAATGTCTTGATGAACTTGGACGTTCTGGAATCATGGTTCCTGAGTATGATATGGTGATTCTTTCTCTTTTAGGACTCCCAAAGAGTTGGCATAACTATCAGGACTCTGTCTATGGTCGGGAGAAGCTTCCATCTTGGGAATGACCATGGTTAGATTTGATGTAGGAGGAGATCCAAAGGAACACAAAGGATGGCTCTTCAAAAAATACTAATAACGAAGAGAAATGTTCCTCAGTGATTAAGGTGAAGAAGGGGAAAGGGAAAACTTCCCATTCCAAATCATATTATTTTCATGGAGGTAAGAAGAAATATATGGCGAAAGTGAAATTCTTTCTTTGTCATGAGATGGGCCATTTTGCTACACATTGTCCACTCAAGAAGTCCAAGAAGAATTCCTTATGAGGAGCAATGGGTGAGGCTTTGGCCTCTCAATTCAAATTGGACTTTTCCCTCATTTCATGCATGGTGTCATTAATGATGGGAAGTGTATGGTACTTAGATAGTGGAGCTTCATTCAACATGACTGGTGATAAGGAGTTATTCAATGACCTGGACGAGAAATATCTATAAATGCATATCGATATGGGTAATGATGGGATGTATCGTGCTACTAAATTAGGCACTATTACTTTTTGAAGGGAGCATGGGGCTCCACTCACATTGAAGAATGTTATATATGTGCCTAGGATGAAGAAGAACTTGGTATCCATTGCCATGCCTAAGGATAGTGGCTATGATGTGATCTTCTCGTAAGGAAAGGCATTCCTTTGACACATAGCCACAAGTCATGTAAAGAAGATAGGGATTCGGGTGAATAATCTCTATAAGATAGAGGTAGAGGATTGTGCTGCTTTGAGCATGAAAGTAGAGATGGTACAGAGTTAAGAAGTTGGCAGGTTTTGGCACAGGTGATTGGGCCACTTGAATCATGGGGCTTTGAAGATCATGCAGTAGATCTCCACCAGTTTGACCAAAGGTATGCTAGAGCAAGTTGATACATGCAAGGTGTACTTTGGGAAAATACACGAAGGCTTCCTTTCAAGATAGAGACAGTCAAGAAGAGGATATTCTAGAGGGAGTCCATTCACATGTGTGTTAACCATTCTCAACAGCATCCATGACCAAACACAGGTATTATGTTATATTTGGTGATGACGTTTTTCCAAAATGTTGGATATTTTTCATGCAGAAGAAGGATCAAACTTTCACAAAGTTTTGTGAATTTAAAGCATTGGTTGAGAAAGATTTGGGAAAAAGGTTTAAATATCTATGGAGTGATAATAATGGTGAGTATGTCTCAAATTATTTTAAGAACTTCTGTGTAGTGGAAGGGATTAAACGAGAGTTGATGACACCCCATAACCCTTAGTAGAATGGGGTGCTCGAGAGGAAGAACAGAATCATAGTAGGGGTAACGAGGGCGATGTTGTATGATCAGGGAATACCACTACACTTGTGGGTGGAGGCATGCAACACATCAATTTATGTTCAGAACCATAGCCCATATAGGATACCTGGGATGAAGACACAAGAGGAGGCCTATTCCGGTAAGAGGCCAGATGTTGGTCACTTCAGGATTTTTGGGTCATCGGTATATTTCCATCTGACCAAAGCTGCATGGAAGAAGATTGAGCTGATAGAAGAGTCAGGGATATTTGTGGGGTACACTTATCCACCTCACAACTATTAGGTGTACTTGCCAACTAGCAGGATGAAAATGGCTTGCAAGGATGTTAGATTCGATGAGGAGAATGTTGTATGAGTTTCCCTTGATATGGAGCTTCAACTACATGCGGTTGAGGAGCTTTTAGCTCCTAAGGTTGAGGAGCCTTAGATTGATTTGGAGTAGCCACATACAGAGGATATGGGAGTGGAGACATCAACTCAAGTAGAGTCTTCCAGAGATGGGAGAAAGCATACCAGAGAGGTAGATAGATTGTTGTTGGATACTAGAGAGAGTGTGGGAGCACCCACATCACAACGTAGGTAGAGGAGGTCACCTAACAGGTACACTAGATACATGGCTCTTATGAGCGAATGTGTTGTGATAGAGCCAACTTCCTTTGAGGAAGCCATGCAGCATCCGATTTGGGTTGATGCCATGGTGGATGAGTATGAATCCATAGTTCATACCAATATTTGGGATGTGGTCCCAAGACTGGAGGATAAGTCTATCTTGAGCTCTCGTTGGCTTTACATGGTAAATAAAGTTGCAGATGGTAGTGTGGAGAAGCATAAGGCTAGATTTGTGGCTCGTGGATTTTCATAGGTAGATGGGATTAACTATGATGAGACAGTTTCTCCTATTACAAGGTACTCTTCAATTAGATATATATTAGCACTGTCAGAGTAGATCAGGTGGAAGATACGTCAAATGGGTGTAAAGAAAACATTCCTTAATGGCACCATTGAGGAAGAGGTGTACATAGAGCAGCCTAAAGGTTTTGAAACCTTCTATTGTGAGTTGCATGTGTCCCAGCTCAAGAGAGAGTTGTATGGGCTGAAGCATGCACCTCATGCTTGGTACACTAGGATAGACAACTACTTCATCGGGTTGGACTTCATCAAGAATGAAGCGAATGCGGACCTGTATGATGTAGTGATGGAAGGTAAATTATTGATCATTGTACTTTATGTTGATGATCTCATCCTGACAAGTGATGATCAGTTGATCAAATCTTGCAAGGAGGACCTTTCAAGAGAGTTTGAGATAAAGGACTTGGGGCTCATGCATTACTTTTTGGGCATGGAAGTATGGCAAGGTGATGGGGAGATGTTTGTGTCTAAAGGCAAGTATGGCAATCAGATACTTAGGAGGTTCCACATGGAGAGATGAAAACCTATGGAGACTCCTCTAGATGGTAACTAGAGGAAGGAGGATGCTACTTCAGGAGAGGTAGTAGAAGCTACTATTTACATGCAACTTTTGGGTTCACTCATGTACTTGGTGAACACACGGCCAGATTTATGCTATGTAGTGAACCAACTAATTCAAGCAATGGTTAGGCCTACCAAGTTGTACTAGAAGGTGGCAAAGCATGTATTGAGATACCTCAGGAGCACTGCTGCGTATGGATTATGGTACAGACAGATAGAGGGAGTGAAGATTCAAGGCTTCACTGATGTATATTGGGTAGGGATTCTATCTGACAGGAAGAACACATTAGGAGGGATCTTTAGTATTAGGTCAATGGCAATTTCTTGGTACAACAAGAAACAGAGATCGGTTTCACTTAGTTTGGCAGAGGCAGAGTACATGGTTTGAAGTTAGACAACATGTGAGGCCTTCTAGATGAGGAAGATCCTAGTTGGTCTATTTGGTCAGCAGATGGATCCAAAAGTGATTTACTACAATAATCAGAGTTGTATCAAACTGTCTGAAAATCTTGCTTTTCATGATAGGTCCAAGCACATTGATATCCAATATCATCACCTCAGAGATTGTGTACTGAGGCGGATCATGTTGTTAGAGTACATTCCCACAGAGGAGAAGGATGCTGACATTTTGACAAAGGCATTATTAAGATGAAAATTCGAGTTTCACAGAGACAAGATTATGGTAGAAAAAAACTCCCTTTCTTGTTGAGAGGGAGTGTTGAGAAATGGCAGCAAGAAATTCCAGTTTAATTTGTCCTTGAATTAAACTGTGAATTAAAATCAAATTATATTCTCATAGAAACTTATAAATAGTTAATTAATTTTAATTAACTTAATTATCTTAGGAATTTCATGTTGGAAGTCTTTATGTAGCCATGTATATGTTCTCCCTAAATTTTGGGGGTCCAGGATGAGTTGATTTGAGTTGTAATTAAATTAACTCAGTTTACTGAGTTATGGTCAATTAAACTAGTTCTAACTGTTTGTGGAACTAATAGAGGACTAATAGTCAGTTGGTGCACTTGTGCATCCACAAGTATTACTCGAGTTAACTGAAGGTTCCCTCATGAGAAACTAATGCATGTAAGTTTAGAGAAAGACCCAGTTGACACTAGAGTGCAGGGACAGTGTATTATTAGATGTATGATTTACCGCATTGTAAATATCATGCATGCAATCAAAAAATGACATATGTTTGGATTGTGCAGTTTTGCAAGCATGAATTCGCTTTAAATACGAGTTATTCATCCTAAGAATTACACAAGGAAATAGGGGCTTGACAGGCAGTGGAAATTGGCTAAGTGTTGGGTAATAATAGGCTTGTGAGTTAGAGATTTGAGCATACTTGTGTGGAATTTTTCTTGTGAGAACAAGCTTTGTATCTTCACTCATATTTTCTGATTTAATGCAATACAAATAAGCGGGGTTTTTAGAAGTGTCTTTCCCTTGGAAAACGTATTGTGTTATGTGCCATTGATTTCTCCTCTTCTTGATCATATTGTTTTCATCGATTGGCTTTTGTTGGTTGAAAGTGGAAGTAGATTCTTGTCTTGTGATTTAGTAAATTGCATGAGCTTATGAATCTACAGAAAATTCTACAAGAGAAATGATGAGGCATATTCCTCAGATTATCTTGTGAAGCAAGGAACTCCAAGATGACCTTATTAGAAGGTATCTCAATATCAAGGGATTCATGTGAAAGTAATGGATTGACAACATATTTGGGTAGAGGATCTCGATCATATTCCATATCAAGATGGAGTTTTTGCACATTCTCCTTAGGTGGTGGGGATACTACTTAAGCGGCGAGTATGTACACAAAGGTGGAATTGTGTCCACATGAGATTCATCTTTCAGAAGCACTGCCCAAGGAGCAAGGTGTCCAAGGGATTCAAATGTCACAGAACAGATCATGTTAATCATGGAAGCAGATGGGCATGGGTCTCGTTGATGAGACTCATCATTGGGTAATTGTATGGGCCTTAATTCACCTCCTAGCTTAGTCAAGCCAACTTTTCTCATAACTTATTACATGTTTTTGATTATATTTTGTTTATGAGGTGAGTTAGAGTTGGATATAATGCTTTGTGCTCTAATATGCATTGAATGCACGATTAAAGGAGAAAATCAAGGAATTTTGGGAAAGACCAAGGTCAAAACTCAAATGGGACAAGGGAGAGGGATTATAGGAGATGAGTCCTCCTCATTTGCTACTCGTCGATTCAAATATTCCTCCATTCATCACATCAGCTCAGAGTGCAAACAACCAAATCATGAGGACTAGAAGGAAGCTGAGCAAGTGAGAGACAAAGCACCAGTTTATCTCGAATTTGGAAACTGAGCCTCCCTAATTTCAAGGAAGTCATTGGGGAATTCAAATGTATAAGTAGATAGGCCTAGGACCTTAGTAGGATTCAGATTTTTGATTGAAAAACACTACTCTATTTTTGAGCTGCAAAACTTGTGACAGTTCTTTTGATGTAATTCATTGTTTTGGGAATAAGAATCAGTTTTGTTTTAAGCCAGCACTTAGTTAACTCAGAGTGGCTAAACCTCTCACGTTAGGACCCAACCCTATAATCCAAGGCTCCTCTTTATTGTACATGTATGTTTAGTGTAGATTCATAGCTTCATTGTTAATTTGCTGATTAGATGCATTTCCATTACAAGTAGTGTAGATTAGATTGGTTGTGTGATAGTTTGCTTCCATTTTTGCCTTATTTCAAGTAGTAGGTTAGCAAGGAGAAAAAGGATCACCACAAGGTTATTAGCAGGTGTCTCGGCCTCACTTCCTCCCTCTGGGACCATGACTTGAGGAGGGGACCCTTAAGTAGACCCAAAAACACATATTTGTAGTTCTTTTATGAGCTTTGGAGTTTGTTGTCTTTAATTTAGTATCTGGTTAATGTTGCAAGGTAGATTTAATTGTCATCTTTTTCATCTCCATTTCAACAGTAGATCTCACTCATGCTTTCATTCGTTTCAAGCTGATTTCTTCATGCATAGTATAGGCAGTTGACTCATTGATTCTGCTTTTCTAGTTTATGAAAATGTATCTTGTTGCATAGCTTTTTGGAAGACACACAAGTTTTATGTAGAGCAGGTGATTTAGGAGGAGACTAAGATTTCATAGCCAACATCCACCTTCCACTTCATCCACCTTAGCCATCGCTTGTTTTCACCATCACCCTCACTAGTTTTTCAACAGTTTTCATTGAAATTCTCCCAAACACATTGAGCGAATCTAGCCATCTATCGTCTTGGATATTGACTCCTAAATGATCCTAGACCTTCTAACACTCCATTCCACCCATCACACACCTTTCCTAAGCCTCCCATCACCTTCAACACCTCACATTTAGCTCTTAGTTGTATCATTTAGGTTTCTTGTAATTCTTATAGGATCATCGCGTAGGTTTCTACTACATCCTGTAGGTTTTCGTGAAACGGCCTATTTTGAGGCCGAATTTATGAAAAGCCTCTAAGAAGTTACAAAAAAGCTTCCTGGGGACCCTTGACACCATCCAAACACTTCATAAACCTTCTAGCCATCCTCAAACACCCTTAATCCCCCTGTCACATCCACAAGAACAATTAGTTTGCATACTTGGTGTTGCATAAAAGGACCAAAAAAGTGAAAACAGATTTAGTTTAGTTTCTTTACTTGCACATTAGAATTGCTTGATGCTTCTTACTTCTGCAACTTAGATAGTAGCATTTTTTTAATGTTGATTTAGCATTTCTGCTTAGCATATCTTCTTAAATGGTTAATTAGGGTATGGTGTGGTTTAGCATTACATGTTGGTCCTCTCCATTACTGCAGTAGAGTAACTCTCTTAGAGTATATTTACCTTTCTTCCATCACGGAATCAAGCTTCTTCTGACTCCATATAAGACTAGCTTGGAACCCTAGTGGTCTCTCGTTAGCTGAACAATGACATCATGCAGACCCATCACTTTTACTTGTTCATACAACACTGTCACCTCCAAGTTTGTATGAACCTCGGGTTGATAAGCAAAGCTAGTAGTCCAGGAATTGCAACATCCTTGTTGTAATACTACCACTCATCACTTTTTGGCATCATTGCTGGGGAGGTGTTTGAGTAGAATGTGATTACTACTTTCTTTTCTTCTATTTCTTGTCTTCAATATTTTGCTATTACTTTATTTCTGCAAAAGTAATCTAGTTGTTTCCTTTCTTTCATTTTGCATTGTCTACTTTTATTTCCATTTTTGCAAGTAAGATTTCAAATCCACAAATAGCTTTTTCATTCTGTCAGTAATCTTCATTCAATCAACAATTTCAATTCTGCAAGTACTTTCCAAGTATGAAAAAATATAAAACCAAACCAAAAATATTTCCTTTCATGCCACGTAGGAATAGGGACAACTTCGGGAATTTTTTTACCAAATACAGCCACTGCATCCAATAGCCAACCTTCTCTCTTCTTCAGGGGTCATGAACTAGAGGAACCCTTAGGTGAGCAACCTGACATATTTGAAGAACCTACAAGGGAAGAAGAATAAGAAGAGGAACCCATTCCTACTGAACCAATGACTGAAAACTGAAATGGCAGAGGTAATAGAGAGAGAGTTGAGGGTGCCTTCTCTATCAGGGAAACTAATGGGGAAACTAAGATGAAAAATATAAGCCCCTCTGCCCTACCTCATTTCCATGGCCTGGCGATAGAGGACCCCAACACTTTCTTGTTTGATCTTTCTATTATATGCCGAACGTATGACTATACAGATGATGAGAGAAAGTTAAAACTATTTCCATCTACCCTCAAGGATGCAACATTATGCTGCTTCATGGTTTACCTAGAGATAACATCACAACTTGGGCTTAGATGCAGCAGGCCTTTAACAAAAAATATCGGGACTATTGTCGGTCAAAGGATACTAAAGAAGAAATTTTCAGGATGACCATACGCAATGATGAATCCTTAGAGGATTACAAAGAAAGGTTCTAGCTTAGTTACAAAAGGGCTAGGTGCACACTTGACCTTGAGTCTCTAAAGTTGTTCCTGCTTAGAGGAGTAACAGAAGATGTTCTGGAGATCTTCTGGGATGCACCAGGAAGCATCCCAGGAATGAATGTCCATTGAAATCTATTGAAATTTGCTTGGTTTGTGAAGAAAACCACTCCAAAGACAAGTGCCCTTATTTACCCAGACTCAAAATTGTATATCAAGGAGTTGAAGGGGTCACTGAGCATCTTTGCTACATTAACCAAAGGAGACCTCATGGGCCTAGACCATACTAGCAGGGCATGCAAGGGTCATACCATGCATATTACAACCTCAACCAAACCAAACCGCAACCATAACTTCTTGGGGACCCCCTACTCATCCTTCCTGGTCTACACCCCCTCCTTGGTCCTATGCATCTCAATATCATTCCCAGCTAGCCAAAAAGTCATTTCAACCTTATGCTATGCCACAACCTCAATGGAATACACCACTCCAAGGGTGAAGTCCCCAATACAACAGTGTTGTAGCTCTATTGCCTCCACCACCTACCCAACCACAGATCCTACACTTTACTCCACCCAAGCAACCCTAGATGCCTACCTAGCCAAATCCGAACCCGAACAACAAGCATGCTCAACAAGTATACAATGGAGAGACATCATATCCAGCTTATGCTATGGAAATCCAGGAGATTAATTTGAGATATGGGAGAGTTCTCCCAGATAACTAACCTCCACCTCCACCTAGGGAGGTTGAGGAAGAAAGAGATGAAAGAAACCTTAAATTAAATCCACCTTTCCTAAGAGATTATCTCAGTCACTCTAGCCTACCCTAGAAGATACTGAACTTCTGGGAGAATTGAAAAATCTATGTGTAAAGATCCTACTTCTCCAAGCAATAAAAAATGTTCCCATTTACAATAAGTTGATTAAGGAGAAGTGCTTCAAGCATCTAGGGAGGTGAAAAAGGGATGCCCCTACCACTAATTTCATTGGGCAGTTGTCCGAATTAATGTTGGGGCAGGTAATCTATCCAAAATATTTGGACCCTGGAAGTCTTGTAGTAGATGTGCACATCAATGACACAATTTTACCACACACACTGATTGATCTTGGGGTTGCCATTAATGTGATGACCAAGGACACCATGCTCAAGCTCAACCTCCAAGGTCATTGAGGAAGACCACAATAGTTCTGCAACTTGTAGACCATTCCATAGTAACCCTTGAGGGAATTGTGGAGGATGTGATGGTCTCCATTCACTCTTGGAAGTACCTTGCAAATCTCCTAGTTCTTCAACCTAAGGCTAAGCTTACTAGTTACCCTCTCATCCTTGGGAGGCCATGGTTGGCCACTGCCAATGCTTACATTAGCTTTAGAGCTGGGAATATGACCATCAAGAATGGGCATATGTCCAAGCAGTTAGTCATATACCCTCCTGTTCAACCTTCTCTAGAGCATGACTTAGCTTTATGGTTGGAGGAGGAGGAAGAATATGAAGTTTATTCGACCCAACATTATGCTTTAGAAGCAACCATGGGAGGAGGATAGTAGGATGAGGATGACTTGACTAAACACATACTCCAAAGTCCAACTCCTAGTTCATTACCCTTAGAAGAAGAAGTAAAGGAAACCTAGAACAATCATCCAATTGACTTATGCTCAGATGATTCCAACCCACTCTATGTAAAAACCATAGAACTCAGCCCAAAGATAACCTTGAAGATCAATCCATCTCTTTCTGCTCTCCAAGAGGAGAAGTTATGCAACATGTTAAAGGAAAATCTAGAAACCTTTGCTTGGAGTTACGAAGAAATGAAGGGAGTGCACCCTGGAGTGTGTACTCACCACATATACATCGAAGAAGGTTGCAAGCCGATCTGAAAACCATAGAGGATGATAAATTTAGTTCTTAAAGATATAGTCAAAGAAGAACTGGAAAAACTGCTAGATGCAGGATTCATTTACCCTATCTCTGATAGTGAGTGGGTCTCTCATTTAGTGTTAGTCCCCAATAAAAATGATAAGTGGACAATTTGTGTCGATTACAGGCAGTTGAACAAAGCCACAAAGAAGGATCATTTTCCTTTACCCTTCATTCAGCAAGTGTTAGATGGCAAGGGAGGGAAAAGGTTTTTCTCTTTCCTAGATGGATTTGGTGGGTACAACCAAATCCAGATCTGCCTAGAAGACCAGGATATGACCACATTCACTTTTCCTGGGGGTAATTTTTCCTATAGGGTCCTTCCTTTTAGCCTATGCAATGCTCCTGCCACTTTCTAGAGAGCAGATTTGGCTATTTTCACTGAATTAGTCCATGATGTAGTGGAGATTTATATGGATGATTTTACACCTTATGGCTATGATTTTCAAGAAGCCCTGTCTAACCTAGGAAAAGTACTTCACAAATGCATTGAAATGAGCCTGTCTCTCCGTCCTGAAAAATGTGAATTCTTAATGACTGAAGGGACTGTGTTAAGTCATTCAATCTCTCATCAAGGATTGCAGGTGGACCCAAAAAAAATATCTATCATCCAGAGGGTGTCACCTCCTCAAAAACAAAGAGATGTCAAAAGTTTCCTAGGGTTAGTTGGATACTACCAAAGGTTCATAAAGGATTTCAGCAAGTTGGCCTCTCCTTTATTTGGTTTGTTGGCTAAAGACTCTGAGTTTATATGGTCAAAAAGCCATCAAGAGGCCTTAGACATCATAAAGGATAAGTTAAACACTGCACTAATTCTCTGAGGCCCAAATTTGGCCCTCCCATTTCATATTCATGCGGATGCCTCACACAATGTCATAGGAGCAGCCCTAGGTTAGATAGATGAAAAACTACCTTATTCTATCTATTTTATTAGTAAGAATTTATCAAAGGCTGAAATAAATTATACAGTGACCAAAAAGGAACTCCTGGACGTTGTGCATTCATTAAACAAATCCAGGAATTATATTATAGGCTATCAAACATTTGTGCATACTAACCATGCTGCAATCAAGTATTTAATGAACAAACCAAATGTGAATGCTCGAATTATAAGATGGTTACTCTTATTACAACAGTTTGATCTAACCATTATTGATAAGCCTCGTAAGGAAAATGTTGTTGCAAAATTTTTGTCTAGAGTAAATTTGCATGTAGGTGAATAAGCAATGGTGGATGACCAATTACTAGATGAGAACTTATTTTCTATTTCAGTTCTCTCTTCATGGTTTGCTGATATAGCAAACTATTTGGTATCAACACAGTTCCCACCAAACTTGTCTTCCAAAGAAAAGAGAAAGATAGTCACGAAAAGCGCCTCCTTCTCTTGGATTGGGGGCAATCTTTTCAAACTATTGGGATGTGTTATATTCTTTCCACATAGTTAACAGGGGGTTTGAAGGGCACCTATAACCCCACTTTATGGGGTTCGGGGCAACGCCCCGGAAAATTTTGGTTTTGGACCTTATGTTAGGTTGGGCGGACCCGCCTATGGTTTGGTGCATGATTTTCGCACATGTTTTTTGGACGCAATGGTTTTCAATCCATGGTATTGGACGCGATGGTTTTCGGTCCATGGTATTGGATGCTTCGGCATGTATAAATATGTATTGTAACGTTGAAAGGAACATACTGAAAAATCAAGCTGGTAGTCCCGGTTTTGGGATCCAGGGGGAAATCTCTATGTATATGTGTTTTATGTGTTATGCTCTCCAATTGTTTATTTTATGTGTTTTAGAATTTGTATGTAGGTAATTTTTGTACGGGGTTAAAACCTACATTTGGTATCAGAGGTGTTTTGGCTTCAAGGGGATGCCTTTGTTACTGAGGGGTTTCACTTGGGCCTATGGTAGACCTTGTTTAGTGGGAGATCTGCAAGATCGATTTTGTTGGTGAAAGAAGATGGCGAGTAGTGGAAAGATAGAGATCGAGAAATTTAATGGTCAGAGTTTTGAGTTATGGAAACTTAAGATGGAGGATCTGTTAGTGGATAAATATTAGTGGATCACCGTAGATCTGGGTACTAAACCAATGGGAGTAGGGGTGATTTTAGGGGCGAATGTTCGCCCTTTGGCGAAATTAAGGGGTTTTAAATTTTTAGTGGGCGATTGTATCATAGTACAATTTTACAAATCACCTCAAATAGCCCACCTTATTTTAAGGGAGAGGGTAAAAAAGGTAAATTTAGCCCTTGAAATTAGGAGTTACAACCTTCCATTCGCCCATTTTCAAGAATAGGTTTTATTTAAGTGAATCCTATGGGTCAAAGGCCCAAATACCATATTTATAAAAGAGGTATGGTAAATTAATAAAAATATAAATAAATGAGAGGTATGGTAAATAAATAAAGCATTTTTTATATTTACTCAATAAGTCACCTTATATACATGCAAGCAAGGGTGTAAACAAATAAAAATATAAGTAAAGTGGAGGTATGGTAAATAAATAAAAATATAAATAAACTAGACATATGGTAAATAAATAAAACATATTTTTATACTTAGTCCATAACCCTCATTCTATTTATGAAGGGTCAAGAAAG